>RJWM01009856.1:0-31395 GCA_004363535.1 Dasyprocta punctata | reverse complement strand
TACCGAGTGCTGGGATTAAAGGCATGCACCACCACGCCCAGCTTCCCTACATCCTTTTTTCATCTGCTCTGTTGTTTCTGCTGTTACTACTTCAGAAAGTTCAGGTGGGTAGTTTTCAAATTGATCCACCTCATTGCCCCCTAGGTTTACTTTCGGTGAGCTGGAAGTCTTAGTTTTCATCTTGGTTGACAGTGTTATTTTCATTTTTTTCTACTTTAGTTTAATTCTTGGGGTCATGCTTGTAAATTGCTTATGGGAAGTAGATTCATTGCTAGTATTTAGAGCCCTCACAAAATGTCTACTTCTCAGAGATGTCTTCCAGGTGTAGTTGGCTTTTAAGTTTTGAGTCTGTTGCAAGATTCTGTGTCTTCAATTTATTGAGAATGAGAAGTTCCTGCCTATTTGGCCTAGTCTCTTGTTCCTTGGCATTTGTCTGTACTGTTTTTTATGACTTGTGCAATCTCAGTCTTGGTATACCAGGAAGAGCAAGTGATTAGAATAATTATGTCAATTTGGTTAATGTAATACAATTGATAATAACAGCATCAAACTTAGTCTTGAAAATGACAAATAATGGTAACTATTAATTTGCCACTTTTAACTGTATGAACTAGAATTGTGGTTATGTAACAAAATCTAAAACAATCCAGAAAATTGTATACAGTGAATATGGCTTCAGTATGGTGATTTTACTCTCTGTGGTGAAAATTTAAAAGGAGTTAGGGGAAAGAAATACGGAAATTGAAGAAGACAGTGAGATTAGAAGTGAGGGTGTTGGTCAAAGATTATACAATCTTTGTAAAACTGGTAAAGAATATAGTAGGTGTCTTAGTTACTTTTCACTCTTTGCTGAGACAAAATACCTGACACTCAAAATTAGGGAAAGGAAAAGTTTATTTCTTACAATTCTCAGGAGTTTCTGTCCATACTCAGTTGGCTCCAAGGCAGTGTGGCATGGCAGGGCCACCATTCATGGCAGTCACCAAACAGCAAGGTGCATGAACCAGGAAGAGAGAGAATGAAAGAAGACCCTCATTCCTCTTATGCTTACACTGTATGTCAGCTCCACCCCTGGGCTTGTGCAGCACTCACATTGCCAATCCCAGTGCTAGACAACAAATCAATCACAAACGCCAGACTCAGCCCCATCCAAATTACATGAGGCCTTGGGTGGGGGGACACAGGACAAACCAATACAGTTGGAAAGAGAGAAGGAAGAAATCAAAACAGTAACACAACAGAACAACAACAAAAATACTTTAAACAGTGTTCGCACTCATTACAAACAACAATCATGAAAAAAGAAAAAAAAGCAAGAAAAGAAAAAAAGAAAAAGAAAAAAATATATCTACTTTAAGGTGTATCTCTGCTGTCACTGGTAGACAAAATGGGAAGACAGAGTTCAGAAGTGTGTTGATTTTTCCCAGAAAGCCAGCTGTAGATTTATGGCAGTATAGTGGATAAATCCAGTAAGCATGAACCTTTAGTTCCACAGATGTTCAGGTTACTTTCTGGCTGTGAGGCTGGAACCTGATTTGTTCAGCCTGTACATTCTGTGTGCTTCCTGCTGGCTTGAATTCGGTTCTTTGATGGTTTGAAATCAGCTCCTTGATCTGTCAATTTAAATACAGTTCCAGTTCACTTGGAACTGTTAGATGGAGCCAGCCCACTGCAGCTCTGCATTGCAAGTGCTGTTGAATCTTCTCCAAGGTGGCTACTGATGAATTGCCTTCTCCTGTGGGATATCTGCACCTGAATAATTCACCAGTCATTAGAGTCCCCTATGTTACATGGATGCATTTTTCCATAGAGGCCTCTGGGGTCCCCAGTTGTCACTGTGATCTGTAGGTTTGAAGTGCCCCTTTCATGCAGTGAGTCAGGAATCAAGGAGAAAGTGCCACTTATCACCTTCTTCTTTGTTAGGTCTCTCTTTTTCACTCTTTTCATGGCCTTCAACTCTCACTTTAGATCCTTGCTCAGTGCCAGAGACCTAGTTCCCTCTTTAATTTCTTCTTCATGATTCTATATTCTGGTGCCTGGACACTAGGACTGGGGATACAGCTTATTGGCAATTGTAAGGACATAATTTTGATTCCCAGTACCAAAAAAAAAAAAATCCTAGTTGGACACTAAATCTCAGAGAGGCTATTTTCCTGCTTTTCAGCTCTCCACCATTTTCCCAGAAATCCATTGACTTCCACTATAAGAGTCCTGCTGAAGAGAAGCATTGACTAACAGAAAATTAAACCAGTGATCAAAAGACCTGAACAACTCTTTTCCAATGAGAAAGAGAGGAAGGAGAGAGAAAGAGGGAGACACACATGCACACGAACACATGCAGAGAGAGAGAGAGACAGAGACAGAGACAGAGACAGAAAGAGAGAGAAAAGATTGGAAAGGCAGATTGGGAGTACTCCTTCAAGCTATAACTTTTAAGATTCACAAATGTGTGTACTTTGGAGATAGTTTACATTGTGACTTTCTGGATGATCACAATTTCCAAGTCTCTTGGAACCTTGGGATGAGGTGTGTGGTCTGTAAACAAATGCTTATTGAGGCCACTACATAGGATGCCCAAAATATTTAGCTATGTCATTTTTGACAAACGTGCCAAAATTTTTCTTTGAAGGAAAGTTAGCATCTTTAACAAATGATGCTAGAAAAACTGGCTATCCACATGCTGAACACTGAATGTGAACCTAAACCTCTCACTATACACTAAGCTAAAATTGAAATGGGTCAAATATCTAAATATTAAAATAGAAACTCTTAATCTGCTGGAAGATAAAATAGGCAAAACTCTTGAAGGCATAGATGTAGGCAAATATTTTATGTAGAAAACCCTGGTTCTCAAGAAATAGTCCAAAAAGTCAACAAATGAGATGATAGCAAGTTGAAAAACTTCTGCATGGTAAAGGAAACCAACAGCAGACTGAAGAGACCATCTTCAGAACAGTAAAATATTTGCCAGCTACCTCTCAGATGGATAGTACATAGAATGTATAAGAACTAAAATAAAAATCAGATCCCATACATTTAAAAATCCAATCCAAAAATAGGTATCTGAAATGAATATACATATACCTTTGAAAAAATACACACAGCCAATAAATACATGAAAAATTGCTCAAAATTTCTGGCCATTCAAGAAATGCAAATTAAAGCAAAACTAGTATTTCATTTCACTACAGAAACATTGGCTATCATCAAGAAATCAACCAATGTAAAATGCTAGCAAGGTTGTAGGGATTAAGAATCCATTTTCTATTGTTGACAGAAGTATAAATTTGTACAACTACTATGATAATCAATATAGAAATTCTTCAAAAAACTAAAACTTGAGATTCTATTTAACTCTGTTAGTTCCCTTTTAGGTATTTTCTCAGAATTAAAAACACACCACCATGCATACCCATGTGTATGACAGCAAAATTTATGGTAGATAAATCTGGGAATAAGCCCATATGTCCATGAACAGTTGAATGAATAAAATCCATGGTATTTATATAAAATGGAGTATTACTGTGACATAAAGAAGGATAAAATTGAGGCATCTTTAGATAAACATATGCACCTGGAGACCATAATCTTAAGTGAAATAAATTGGAAACACAATTTTCAACATCACATTGTTTCTCTTGTGTAAGAATCTCAAAGTATAAATAAGGAGCAAGGTAGGGGATGGATATTAATAAGTATGAAGATCCTTTTCAAATAGGAAGGGGAAGAAAAGATGGGGAGGGAAGGGAAGCAAGGGGAAAAGAATTTAACAAAAAATGAAGAAAAAAGGGCTGGGAGTTTGGCTCAGTGCCTTAGGCGCCTGGTCTGGCAGGCATGAGGTTGTGAGTTCAATGCCCGGTGCCGCAAAAAAAAAAAAAAAAAAAAAAAAAAAAAAAAAAAAAAAAAAAAAAAATGAAGAAAAATTCTAAAGAGAACTTTTGTAAGTGGGGATGACAAGAAAGGCTAGAAGGAGGTGAGAGGAAAATGACAAACTAAGAAAAGAATTAAGATGCATTATGTACATGTACAATTTACTCATGGAGAATGTGATAATTATGTATGACAAACATTTACTAATAAAATTTTAAAAAATACTTCATTCACAGGTCATTACCTTTATAGTAGTGTTAACAATAGTTATGAATTCAACCTTTTGCATATTTATTCTTTCTATTTTCTCAGAATAGGTGGTTTCCCATTTTTTTCCCTAAGAACTGTTGAAACTCATTGCTTCTGTTTATTCATTGTCATCTAAGTCTAAGTTGCCACATAATTCAGAAGCCTTGTATGGTGATTTCTGTGACTAATCTAATAACCAAGTACATTGAAATTCATATTCCAAACTAAAGTGCTCTGATTGCAATATCTTCAACCACACCCAAATAATTAAAACATTTGCAATTCTATTCTAAATTTAGATTTTAATTAATGTTATAGAGCAAATGTTCAATGCCCAGAGCATATAGATGCTGTGGTGTATTAAAAATTGGTGGTCAACTTAAAAAACCAGGTGAATTCAGCCAGCATTATGCTGACTGTAGATGGCCCACCTGAGGACACTTGCCAGCATAAAAAGAAGACCCGGAGAGAAAGAGTAGCATTGTTGGTTCTCCATGTTGCTGGTGTTTGGAGCTGTAGTTTCTTTTGGAGATATTGGTTTACCTGGAGGAGCTTGTCATGCTGTCTTCCCTGATATAACTTGGCTGTTATCATCAGAGGAGCTTGGCACTTTGTCATTGAGAATGGCTGCAGTTCACTTTGGGGGAACGCCGGTCCTCACTTTGTGCATCACTTCCTGGCTCTGTAGGGAAGATGTGTGCTGTTCAATCTCCAGGAGATGCTTGTCATTCTGGATTCCTGATATGAACTTGGCTGTTATCATCAGAGGACCTCGGGAACTCATTGTCATTGAGGATGGCTGTGGTACTTTTTTTGAGCCCTGGTCCTTTTTTTGAGCATTGTATCTTGGCTCCAGTGCAGAATCCTAAACCTACTGGTGCAGATCCTTCACCCCACTGGCACAGACTTTCTAGCTTGCACCGCTGACCTTAGGGCCTTCTCAGCACAGATCTGTGAAACAGATTTGCATGAGTCATTGTCATGGGCTCTAGGCCTCCAGTTGGACTCATGAGCAGCACTGTCATGGGCTCTAGGTCTTCAGCTAAACTCATGCAGGATGTTGCTATGGGATTCAGGCTCTCAGCTGGATTGTCTGTGTCTTTATTGTGTGTACAGATTTCATGCACTTCCTTTGTATTTGACTCCTTGGGAGATCATTATAAATAATACAACAAATTATGTGTCCTGTATGTAATTGTTTTGCTTGCAACCCCTGACTGCAACAGAGGCCAATACTCTAATTCCTGAATTTTAGAAAAAAAAATTCTATATGCTTTTATCAACTGATAAGGAGGCCAAGTGCTAACAATGGAGTTCTAATTGGCTTCTCAATTTTGTAGGGGTGTTCCTGTGAACCCAACAAATAGCCTGAGTCTGGTTGCTAATTTAAAGAACTTGTTTGAATGCCTGCCATGAAGAGTAAAAAAAAAATGCCTATAAAAGTTGAAATGTGAGCAATTTGGGCAAACTAGGAGGAAAGGTAGTTAGACACTTGGATTCACAGAAGTACTTTTTGTTATTAGAGATATCTTGAACTACATAGTGCAACTCTGCCTTAAAAAACCTAAGTCTGGGAGTTTGGCTCAGTGGTTTAAGTGCCTGCCTGGCAAGTGCAAGGTTGTGAGTTTGATCTCTGATACCGAAATAAATAAAAACAAAAAAAGAGGTATCTTGAGCGACAATGCCAGTAACATAGAATGAACACATTTGTGTCTTTCAACAATTTCAGATTAATGAATAATAGTATACTCTTGAACTTTATCAGTATCATCTGCTTATAGGGCCATGTATTCAAAGGTCACTTGGCAGTCATTAAAACAGGCACCCATTAGTTCTTTTATTTCAATCTTGATTAATATCTGTAACAATCAAGTCACACATCACACCACACACACACAAACACACACACATATATTATACACATATATACAGTGTCCACCAAAAATGTATGCACACTTCAGGAAAATATAAACTTGTATAAAAATTTTAAATTTGTTGAGACACCATGAGATATATAGAAGTTATCTTTGACCTCTACAATTATGAAAGGTGCTCAAAGTTAAAACTTCCAGACAGTTATTAGTACAGCAAACTGCTACTTGGATAAACTTAGTCACTGAGATTGCTGCTCATGCATTTTTGATTTCTTTTCTAAGTGCCAGCAATGTACTGAGTTTTCTGCAATATGTAATATCCTGTAGGGTACCCCATATGATGGTAACACCATTTGTTGGGAAAACAACATACTATTTTTGTTTTCCTTGAAATGTATATATACTTTTTTTTTTTTTTTGCATCACTGGAGATTGAACTCACAACCTCACACCTGCCAGACAGGGGCTTAAGTCACTAAGCTAGACTCCTGGCCCTAGTTTTTTTTTTTTTAAAGATAGTAAAATACAACAGAACATAACAGAATAAAGTCAATCAAAACAAAGCAGTAGGGCTGGTACAGAACTTCGAAGATCAATAATGTGAGTACAATAGCTACTATAACATACCTTGCTATCTTCAGATTAGCTGTCCATTCCAACAGGTGTAGTAGAATCGAACCAAAAACAAAACAAAACAAAATCAATAAAAACAGAATATAAAATAAAGGAAAAAAAGAGAAAAATAACGATCACAGTAAAGCAAAATGGTGAGAACCATAGTGGTCCTCAAATACAAGACAGAAGAGAGTCCCCCGTATTTGCAACATTGCCTACTGTCATCATACAAAGAGACATTCAGGGTGCCAATGAGAGGCCTGCAAAATCTATGAAACAATATTAGCGTTTAGTTGTTTTATGTATCTTAGTTGCCATCAATTTAGCCAGACCTCAGAGTCAGCAGATTGCTTACCAGGAGGGGGGGATATATATGGATGATGTCCTTGATTCTGTGTGCCAGTGCCTCGCGGGCCCAGCAAGTTGGGGCCCAGTTGGGCCCATTCTGGTTCTCCTCCAGGGTCGTGGAGCACCCAACCCCGGAAGGCGGATCAGTTCTCTCTTGATGTGAGCTGACGCAGCATGGGCCGAGCCCTAGTTTTTTGAGGCAGGCTCGCACTATGTAGCTCAGACTGGTCTTGCACTCGCATTGTAGCCCAAGCCGGCCTGGAACTCACAACGCTCCTCCTACCTCAACCTCCTGAGTGCTGGGATTAAAGGCGTGTGCCACCACGCCCAGCTCTCAAAGCTTGTATATATACTTTTGTCAGACTTCCTCTCTTTATATATGGTAAAACTGAAAGACAAAGCAGAGAGCCTACAGAGATATGAAACATCACCATACGTGGCTAAATAAGATTTTAAGAACCAGGCAGAGTTCCTCAGAAGAGGCAAGAGGCTTGTTATGAGTGCAGAGTTTGTTCAAAGTCACAGTCCATGCAGCAAGTAATGGAAGTCATCAAGTCAGGCAGGGAGATGTAGCTGAGCTGAAGCATGGAACAGAGAGCTGGAGTTCATGGCCAGTCAGACTCAGGAGATACTTACCATGTTGTCTAATGAGATAACAGGTTAATGTGGTGAACCTGAATGCTCAGCATTGGGCTGCCCTCTTTCTATATGATCCATGTGAGAGGATTCAAACATTTGCTGATCTGATATGTTCAGTAATCTCACTGACCTGGTTTGGTTTAATAATTCATAGATAAATCCTGTGCCTATGTGTCTTTTATTTAATTGGTACATTTACAGATGAAATATTTTTATTAAAAATGTTTATTTATCAGTTTATACCTTTTGATCATGCTGTGCAAGTATTCTATTTATTTATTCACTTATTTGCTTTAAATAAATTTGTTGTGTCCAAAAGTTGGTGGTTAACTAACCATAAGAGTTACCAGGTCATTTAAATTCAGCATTTGCATTCAAAATGAAACAAAGTGCTGCTTTATAAAAAGGAGCTAGTCAGTGTAAAGCACAGCCCGAAAGCTACTAGTCTACACAACATGGAATATCTCAAGAGCAGGGCACAACCTGCTCTACATGCTAAGGTAAAAGCCAGAAAATAATCAAATGGAAATTCTTACAGGTTTCAGGTTACAGAAAACTTTCAGAAAATCTGGTTCTATAGAAAATTATTTAGTAATAATATTATGGACAAAAAACTCTTCCTATTGGATGTCAAATGTGCTGAGTTTATGGTCTCACAACATTAAGGAAAGAAATTGCAAACCAAAAAAGGAAGTTAAGAGAATATTTTTGGAAATAAAATGAAGACAAATAGGTCCTGGTTTTTCAGGAGGGGTCTTGAGTGGGTAACCACTGAGGCTTTTTGTCAAGGGTAATTTGAACAGCAAAATCACTACGCAAGTGCAAAGTGGGTCAAACAATAATCAATTTATAGGATTACAATTACACTTGCTTAATTAATATTGGTCGGTCAGAGAAATGAGTCATGTAGCAAGGATATATAGAAAGAACAAAGGCATTCTTGGAAAGAGATGAGTCCAGATGCTCTGATTACACACCTATGTGTCTGATGCCTATCTGGGCTCACTGAACCAGGAAGTGCTAATTACAATATAATCTTAAACTGCTGCTTATCTTACATACCTGGCTATTTTGTGCCCATTTTGAGGTCTGGCTCTCTTAAAATTTGCCTCCAGTCACAATTTTGATATCTTTTTTGCTGACTTCCTTGAGGACCCAATCTCTCTCTGATTGTATATTCATTTCTGTCTAACTTAGCTGTGTATAATAATACTAGGGCTGGGGAAGGGAGTTTTACTTTCAGAATGAAGACGCTGGAAAATTAACTTAGCTTAAAAACTTTAAAATTATGAATTTTTAAAATTCTGTTTTAACATCCTTCACTGCAGAGGGGAAATTTATAGGAAAGTAAAAAGGAGAAGTTACCAATTTGAATGGAAAGAAGTGAAAACTTTAGGGTTCTTCAACACATGTGAAAAATATTATCATTTTTCTCCACATGTCACATATTTCATTTTCAAAGGAATTTCCCATAACATTTTGTAGATGATATTGAGCTTGTGATGTCAAAATGTCATTAATTAGACAAGCTGACTTATTCTGTTAATATCCATTCTTGAAAAGCTGGTCCCAACCATCCTTGTGTGCATTCTTGGAGCTCTTCCTGAGATACTACTTTAGAACTTCTATATGTGAGGAATTTAGGTCCAAGTGTGTTCAGTCCTTAGCAACATGACTTCAGAAGCAGTGACATAAATGTCCTCCTTGCTAAATTAATCAAATTTTTGAAGTGGAAAGTATCCCCTTTTTATGATTCTTGTCCTTTAATAACTAGTTCCTTCCTGTTCTGGGTCTTTGTTTAGGGTCAACAGAAGATTGAAACCAACAAAACACAAAGTAATTGAGAATGACCCAGTGCATTGTTTATGTAGGGACAATAAAAAAGAATAGCCTCCCCACTGCCAGAGAGAGGGCTTATGAAACTTAAAAAAATAAGAAAAAAACATAGATGTTTAAGTCCAGGGGCTTATTTTTGGTACAGGTGTATGTGACAAAATGAGGGGATACTGTGAGTAGATGCCAGGGCTTTGATGTCCAGAAAGAAGGTTGACTTTTTGTATTCCATCTCTCCAAGGCTCTTTTCAGTCTATTAAGAAAACTGTTCTCTATCTTTTTCATTCTATTAGGCCCTAGTAATCAGGTTACTTAAATTAATTATGTGTGTCCTTTGTAAGTCAGCTCAATTTAACTCTGGTTTTCTCTTTATTTAGGTTAAATATTCAGGACTATTGTCTTAAGTTCCTTTCATCCCTTGGCCTCCATTTGGTTACTGAAGGAAACCAATAGGGAATGCATTCTAAAATATTTGATGAAAAATGTTTTCTAAGAAAGTTTGTTAAGATCTTTGATATTTATATATTTGCTTACTTTTGTCTTTTAGAATAATAAATGACCCATACTCACTCTATCAAATCATATATTTTTATGGTTGTGGTATGGTTTAGTTACTCCAATCTATTACTTATTTGCCCTACTTAAAGAAGTACCTCTCAGTGTCTATTGATAACACAAATCATATTGACATGCATTATTCCAATGTAGGAGTGGAAAAATAATAATCTCTTCTAACTTTCATGAGTTCTTACCTGCAGCTTCCCATGATAAAAGGCATACTAAAAAGGAAAAAAATACATATATATGTAAATTTTATAATATGCATGCCCTCTGTTTACATGAGAAATAACAGAAAAAAATGAATATGTTGTGCCTTAGAACTCAAAGACTTTCTAAAATATATATATCAGGATTAAATACCATAATTCCATGAAAAAGGGTCTTGGGGTGAGGCCTGGTTGTTTACGTGTTTCAGAAGAGCATCATCAAGCAAAGATACTTTTTAATGTATTTTTAAGCCAATACTTTTTTATTAAGAATTTCTGGTCTTCACCTTTAATCCCAGCACTCGGAAGGCTGAGGTAGGAGGAGCATTGTGAGTTCAAGGTCAGCTTGGGCTATAACATGAGCACAAGGCCAGCCTGAGCTACACAGTGTGACCCTGCCTCAAAAAACCAGGGCCAGGAGTTTGGCTCAGTGACTTAAGCACCTATCTGACAGGTGTGAGGTTGTGAGTTCAATCCTCAGGGACGCAAAAAAAAAAAAAAAAAAAAAGAATTTCTGTTCTTCTCTTATTGAAGCAGAGAAGACACTTTTATAAATGGAGAATTTCTTTAATCAATTAATTTTTAAAAATTAATCTTTCAAAGCTTTTCCAGCACTTATTTTCTCAAAATAATAGGCTAATACAATCTTTACACCAAGAAATTTTATTTTGTGGTGACATATTCTTATTTATTTTTCTATTTCCATCTCTTTTCTTTCTTTTCTCTTTTCTGTTCTTTTCTTTCCTTTCCTTTCTCACTGTTGCTCTTCCTCTCCCTTTTTCTTTCTTTCTGTTTTCTTTTTTATTGGTCCTGGCAATTGAAACAGTTGAATGAGTCAATAATAGTCCAGGTTCTTGTGTACAATGAGGAAAATATTGCCAAGTGTGCACCCAGTAATAAGTAGCTACATTTATTAAAGATCATGGAAAGTTGTTTTGATGGCCCGTCTATGCTAACAAAAGTCCAAAACAGAGCAAGACACATGCTGGAGTGACAAAGAACCGCTGCAAACTCATCAAAGTTATCAACAGGATAAAAGGGCCCATAATGTAAGCTTTCAATATTTGAAAGCCAGACAACTTTGCTTGAGGCCCCTCCCACTAAACCTCCAATGGCTTCATTGTTTTGGCTCTTGTGCTTTTGCCTAGAACTTTAGTGATCTACTAGGCATTTGGTATTTTATTTCCTACTTCTCTTAGGGTAATGGAGCAAGAATAACTTTTTTTTTTGGTACTAAGAGTCGAACTCACAACTTCACGCCTGCCAGGCAGGTGTATAGGAAACTGAGCTAAATCCCTGGCCCTATTTTTTGAGAAAGGGTCTCACTATGCAGTTCAGGCTGGCCTTCAACTCACTTGGTAGCCCAGGCTGGTCTCAAACTCACAATGATCCTTCTACCTCAGCCTTCTGAATGCTGGGATTAAAGGCATGCACCACCATGCCCTGCAAGAATAACTACTGAGTGCTGTTTATAGTTAAATGAAAGGAAGGGAATGACTTACTCAGCTCCATTGTTTCTAACTGTAATATTGCCCCTTAGAGCCCTAGTTCCCAAAAATCTTTGAGGGGAGTTGAAAGAAGAAATTCCATATTCTGCAGCTATTTCTGCCTGAATAGGGTGCTGACCCGACCTTTGCTGAGACCAAGAAGCCCTTATCCTGACTGATCTATGAGGTCAATGGAACTGAGTCCTTCTGAAGATTTCTTAATGAATCCTGGAGATACAAGCAACTTCTAATCTTGAGTTTCAGTCATCACCAGTAGTTCAATGACTACCAAACAAGATCAAACAAACTTGACTAAGAGTAATAGGTAAGACCTAAATAATGAAGTTATGAGAAGTATTAATAAGGGCCATGTCCAGGACAGTAACTGAGACCCATAATTGCAGATATTTGGCCAGGGCATCCATGGCTTAAATAATTCTTCACAGGTCTTAGAAGCACAGTCAGACACTTTTTGTGCCCTGCTATTACTATTTTAAAACTATTGACAAAGGAAGTACATTCCTCTTTTAGAACAAACATAAACCCTTTGTTTCAGCTGTTAGGAGCTCAAGCCTGTATGGTGTTGAACAGTCATGACTGCTAGGGAGTCTATCTTGTGTTGAAGGAAGGCAGTACTCTGGAAAACTTCATCTAGGCTGTCTGTCAAATTCTTAGGTGACTGCTGATAATAAGAGAAAGATATGGTTATCTTTAAGGTTTCATGTAAATAGTCATTGTGTGTTATTATCTCTATTAGAGGCATATTTGAATAATAAAGGATGATTCCTAAAGAAACAAAAAAAAAACATGTCATAGTATAATTCAGTACAGGAACATTAAGTGTAGTAAAGAAGACAGTAGTGAGACAACTCACACAATTTACCTAGAGGGAACTGTTATGGTTTGTATCTGGATGTACCCCCAAATCCTCTTGTAGTTTCAGGGAGAGGACTTTTTGCAAGTGACTGAGTCTAGAGTTTGCAATGTCTTCATTCATAGTCTAGTGCTGGGATTGAAGATGTGAGTGCTACACATGCCCTAGTGTGGGTAGACTGATTAAAATATAAGGGAGTAAAGGAGGCTTGCTCTCCTTCCTTTTTGCTCTTGTCGCTTTTGCTGTCTTCTGCTGCCATGAAATGTTGCTCTTCTGACACACTACCCTGCCTCAGAATCACCTGATTATGGACTGAAACTTCTAGAAACTGTGAGCTAAATAAACCATTCCTCCTTTAACTTTGGGTGTTGGGTATTTTGTCTCAGCAGTAAGAAAGGTGACTAAGATAGGAACAAACCATTTTAATTATCTGGATTGCTAGAGTGGTTGGTGTTTTCTTTTCTGAAAAAGAAACAAGGTCATCTTCTGGCTCACAGGTGTATAAAATTCATGGTCCCTCTTCATTGTATTCTGGTGCTCAGGTGACTTGGGCTTTACCATGAATAGGTGAATCTAACTATTGATTCCCTGTTTCTTAATGACAGAGGAGTGATTGATGGGGTTGCAAAAAGAACTTTCCATTTGGATGAGAGTCGGTCCTTATGTTTACCCTCTTTCCTGGTCTTGATTAGAACCTGGTCACCAAGGTGGTCTTTGGGCTTACAATTATGGTTTATTCCTAAGAGTGGAAGAATCCCGTTTCTATATTCCTGGAAGGCCTATTGGAAAATTCCTAGATAGGTCACATATTGAATGAGTTAGGAGGTTTTAGTGTCAGTGAGTAAATGAGATGTCAAAAGAGCCTTTCATAAAAGTATCTCAAATGGGCTGAAGTTTAATTTGGATATGGGGTCTTCCTGAAGTCTCATTAAGGCATTTGGAAGAAAACTTAGCCGCTTATACTGAGTTTCTTGACACGACTTGGCTAAAGTTTGTTTGAAAGTTTGATTGGCTCTCTCAAACTTCCCTGATGATTGGGGTTTTCATGCAGTGTGGAGCTGTTACTTAATTCCCAGTGCTTGGCAATTCACTCTGTGATTTGGGTTGTGAAAGGGTCCATTGTCACTCTAGAAAGATCTAGGCAGTCCAAACTCAGGTATTATTTCTTTATGGAAGGCTTTTACCATATTTAGGGCCCATTCTGACCCAGTAGAGACCTTTATACTTGTTCAGGCAATGGGAGAGGATGAGGCTATGGTCTATGGAAGGCAGAGATAGGACATACCTTAGAGCCCTCAGTTATAACATTATGGACTCCAGGTCCTATAAAGAGACAGTGCCATGGTATTTGTGGCAACTTGCCTCAGGTAAGAAAGAATTAATAAATTTTCATTGCACTCATAGCAAGACCAGTTGAGGTTTCACATACCACTGCTGGCCCTTTTCAGTTCCTCAATCATTATAAATCATGTGTTCTTTTGTAGAATATTGTGGTTCTAAGTTAAGATCTCAGAATGAAAATATGGGTAGAGCTGTTGATTGACAAGAATTATATTGGAGAGGGGTCTGCTTGGGAGTGGAATCTGCCTTAGAATTTTCCTGGAAAGCAGAGTTCATGTGGGCTTGATATCCCTTGCAAGGGACAACTTTGATCTCATTTGGGAGATTTAGTGTCTCAAGAATATTGAGGTTCTCTGGTCTGTGTTTTATTGGAGGCTAACTAGTCAAAAGTCCTTTTTTTCCAGATGCCTTCATGTGAATGGAGAACTACAAAGGCATATTTGATATATGCTTTTTAAACACTAGCAATTTTGTTTTGTTTTGCTTTGCTTTGGTTTGCTTAGGCTAGACATTGAGTTAGCTCTCCTGTGGCTACTCCTTGCTATTGATCTCAAAGAGAGAAAATATCTTATATGGACCTGGGATTCCTAATTCTGGGGCCCAAAATAATGCCTCTTTTAAAGTCTTAAAAGATTCTTGAGCAGGTGATGTCCACTTTAAGAGTTCAGTTTCTAGTCCTTAAGTTGCCATATATAGTGGTTTGGCTAATACTCCAAAGTGGGGTATTCATATGTAGTAGAAGACTGCCATTCCCAAGAAAGTTCTCAATTGCCATTTGGACTTTGGATGATCCAGACAGCAAGTTGCCTCTGTTCTTCCTGAGGACAGTTTTCTTTATCCTGGAGTTAAAACTTATCTCAGAATTAAGCCACCTCTTATTGAGAGATATGGGCTTTGTGTTTGGACACCTTAGTACCTGTTTTGAGAGAAAAGTGAAAGTCATAATAGTGGGTTTTTAAATTAGATAACTTCTTAGTGGAAATAAAAATGAAGAGATCGTCTACATATTGTTAAAAGACTTGCCGTTTGGATTTTAGGTCTCCCACTTCCTAAGGTAAAGCCTATGAAAACAAGTTGGAGCTACCTCTAAAGCCCTGAAGAAACACAATCCAGGTATACTGTGGTGAAGTCCTGATTGGCAGTCCTACAATTCAAATGCAGACAAATATTTGGAGTAGAACCCATTGCAATAGAAAAGAAAGCATATTTGAGATCAAGAACAGAGAGGCATTTAGAGTGTCACGTGGTTTCTACACTGAAAGTGTATATGGACCTTCTACTAATAGGGGAATATGTTCCACTGCCACATTGATGGTTCTGAAATATTGTACTAGGGGATATTTTTCTAAAACCTGCTGTATGGCGTGGAGACTGGTATGACACCAATAGCCCTGTAGCCAAAATCTTATCAAGATAGTGGTGACTCATTTCATGAACTTAATTCATTCCATGATTCTGGAAAAGATGGCTATAGAAGATCCTTTTCATGGCTCCAGTAATTAGGTGCCCTGGCAGTGAGTCCCCTATCTCTTGCCAAGTGTTACAGCACATTTGCAGGAAAGATAGAAAGAGCAAGAAGCAAAAAATGGCAGGTGCAACAGGGATCTGGGATGACCAGTTGTTCTTAAAGAGCAAAAGGCCATTAAGTTCCCATAAACTTGGTATTTATTCATTACATCTGGGTCAAGGTTAATGAGTGAAGGGTAGTGGTTGTTTCCAGGAACAGTAACTGCTGCGGTCCAGCCGGGCTAGGTCCACAGAGTCCCCGAAGGTGGGCTGAGTGTCAGCGCGTGGAGAACAGACACACAAACAGCTCAGAAACTGCGTGAATCTGCTTCGTTTATTGCTATTCTCTACGACTACTGTTACTAATACAATTACATACTCTACTAACTCTCCCAGAATAATTTCTATCCCTTTTTGTAAGGGCTGAAGGTTTAGAGAACAAGAATGAGATCAACAGGTGTTTTTATGGTTACATGATTTATCAGCATACATGATTTGTTAACACAGGCAGAAAGTTTATACTTAAAGACCTTGAAGTATGTTTTGGCTACTAATAAATTATTGATTAATTCTCAATTAGTTGAATCAAGTTTTTACATTTATCTATGGGAAAAAATCTTAATAATTGCTTTAAAGTATCAATCTATATTTAAGGAGGTTTAATGTACTATAGAGGGTAAAATTGTTCTAAATGTTTTATTATAGTAGCCTAGCTAAAAGCCTGTAAAGCACAAAACTATATTCAGCCACGGTTTAGCCCCCCTATTCCCTTGTAGTGTTCTCACAGCTGCAAGAATGTATTATCTACCTTGCTTCTCTCAAAAGACAAAATATAGTAGCAAGTCGGCTCCTCTGCATAGAGGTTCTCAGACAGCCCCAGCTGATTATTATTATTATCGTTAAAAACTCTCAAACTTTTACTCTGGCCTTGGCCTTGTCGGTCTGAGTCGGTATCAGACCACTACATTATTAATAGTAGAAGAACATTTTATCAACTATCCTTTTGTTCTTAGGGAGTCTGCACTTTATTTACTGATTTTATGTATGGGAAGGAAAAAAGCGAAATTTTTCAAACTGGATCAGAGCACAAGTTAACACAGTAGTTCCCAAGAAATATTAACCCATTCCCACAAAGCCAATTTTTATGCTGTGGCCTTTTCTTAGGAAATGTCCTCCTTCCATGTTTGGACTTTGTCAGCAGAACATGGGTCTCTCTTTTCTTCTATGTTTGGACTTTGTCAGCAGAACATGGGTCTCTCTTTCCTTCCATGTTTGGACTTTGTCAGCAGAACATGGGTCTCTCTTTCCTTCCATGTTTGGACTTTGTCAGCAGAACATGGCTAGAAAAGGACGTGGCAAGTAACCTCAGCTATGATGGGCTAGTAAGAAAAAAGAATTCTTGTAAGGACAAGACAGAGAGGAAACAAGAAAACTGTAGTTTCCCCAGATGCCAGATAGTCTCCAGCAGCTCTTATCTTGCCCTGTGAGTGCCACAGCAGTCATTAGCACTAGGGCTTCCAGCTGTGACCAGAAAAGTATGGGAAGTTTCTGCATTCCAATCTGTCCCAAAGAACAAAACAAGGACAAGCTTTGGATGTCTCCTAGACTCAATTTAAAAATTTTGGTCTCCGGCATTTCCCTCTCTTTTTATTTGATGGCAGAAGTTGAATCAGAATGAGCTGTGGCTTCAGAGCCTCTAAACACTGGTATGTTTGAGTTTCTCTGCAACAGACTAAGAATAAAACCAGAAGACACAAATAAATCACTAAGAACATAGCAACATAAAACCATGAGTGAACCTTGAGATATTTAAAAGGACTCAACTGGCTGAGGGTATTAGAAAATTTATCCCAATTCCATATTTACTCATCAAAAGTTTGAGTTTGTTGAGACATGGACAACACTTCTTTTTGAAAAACATCTAGGTCCAAAGTTATATTTTGATGCATATGTTCTAGGACAATTAAACTTTTATCAATAAATTCTCCTGCTTGAATACAATGACTTAAAGAACATTTTGTACATGTAGTTTTATTTTAGACTGTAGTTCCATAAAAGAAAACATAAGGATTATAAATGTATGTTGAAGTTCTTTGGCTATCACTCTGTTTAGCCACCATAGTAACAGTGTCCTTAGTGGAGTGCATATTATGACCCATCCACATTTTCCCCCACAACATAGGGAAAGTTTCCAAACAGTAGTTTGTGTAGGCCCAGACTTGCCATTAATCAAAGTCTGAGGGATTGTTGTGCTAAATCTTGCACCCTCCCAGGTAAGTACCTCTTCAGGAATGGTCTGTATGGCTAATATGTTAACTCATTTCCAAAATGCCACATGCCAACCAGAAACATTGTTGACTCTTCCTAGCATGGATCCTTTAGGTTCCCAATCAATAAAATTTTATTGGCCCATAGATATCTTTCATCTTTTTTTCCCCTTACAAAAGTTCCGAGGACAGGCACCTTTTGAGTAATTATTCCAATAAGTACAGTTTCCACAGGAAGGAACATTAGGGGCAAAATAATTAATGTATTTGCCCATTATACAGATTGAACTGAGGGTCAAAATGATCAATTGATCATGATTATGCATCAGCCTCTTTTGGGCAAAAACAGGAAGGTAATAATTGGACTATGTTTTTCTATGTTCTATGCACAATGGAGGGTGCGTGAAATGAGAGATGTAATTTATAACAACCTTATCCTTCATCTCTAATAATGATGAAGGACCTGGTATCCAATCAACCTGATTATGATAAACTTTTGATTGATGATAGATTTCAGGAGGAGAATTAAGTAAAGTATCTGAGCAGGGGCAGATTAGACACATCTCAATGCGCTCCTCCTATTACTGGAGTTACACATACAGTACAGGTTATGATAGCCATCATAGCAATAAAAATATTTTTGGTTGTATGTGGAAGGCCCTGTAATTTGCCATCTTTTTAAGTTGTCTCATTATTATTAGTCTCACATCTGGAGTAGTTGGCAGAGTGGCAGTATTGGGGCCTCTTCTAATGTCATGTCAGCAAGTACACCCCTTGGTGGATTGACTGGTGGTCTTGCTTTCAGAAGATACTACCATGGTCTCCTTTGTCTCTTTCCATGGTTGCACATTCCTTGAGGGCAGCCATATTATCTCTCCATTACCTATGGAAATACAAGAAAGCCTCCCTTCCCAGGTTATCAGTGTGGTGGGGCCATTCCATTGACCGGTCTGAAGATCATGCCACAGGGCTCTGGGCCTATTGCCTTCAGCTAAAAAGGAAGAATAATGTTGCCAGTGAAGCACAGTGGGTGGTGATAAGGGTCTAGGAGCTGGATTTTACAATTTAAAATATAAGTTACCAATTCCAATTGCATTTTGGGGGGACTTCAGGATTCCCCCTTTTTGTTTTATCAACTGTTGTTTTAAGGTTGAAAGAGGTCTTTTAATAATTTCTTGTCCATGAGAGTTGTAGGGAATTCCAGTTATATGCTTAATTCCCTGAAGCTGAAAAAATTGTTGAGTGGATCAGTTAATATAAGCAGGCCCATTATCTATTTTTATGGTCTTAAGCCAAGGTCAATAAACAATTTTGCACATGATGGTCTTCTTTGTGTTTTGTAATCTGAGAAATGATATTACAGAGGGAGCAATGAATTTGCTACTATAATTATATCTAAATACCAAGTACTATGAAATATAAAGTATGACCAGAGGAGTGTTATTTTTACTGATTGTGATGGTTTTTGTAGCTGAATCTCTGTAGAATGTTAATGGATAATGTTAAAATTTATAAAGAAAATTGAAAACAAAAACCATACATAATATTTTAGTATTTTTGTAACACACTTAAATATCCATTTAGTATAGAACAGACTGACATATATCATAGCCATATGAATTTTGAGTGAAAATAATTTTCACAGGGTTATCTTCAGGTTTTATTTAAAATTTTTTTTTTAATTTTAAAGATACTAAAATCCAACAAAACATAACAGAACAAAGTCAATCAAAACAAAGCAGTAGAACTGGTACAGAACTTCAAAGAAAGACACCAGGAAAACAACAGCCACCACAGCACCATGCACAGGCCGTGGCCAGACTTGGACAGCCAGACTCCTGTCCCTCCAAGTGCATGGGCTGGCAAAAAAGAAGTACCATTCCCCCCATAAGTGACAGGCTTATCTGGAGAAACACAGGGTGTGATAATAGCTATTGAGGTGAAATGCAATTGGATGCCTGTGTTGCTTTGGTGTTTCGCTAACATTGCAGGTCTAGGACCAGTGGTCTGATTATAGGTTCAGAGGATATCACTAAGCAGTGTGTCATCTAGGGGGGATCTCCTTCTGAGGGTTGCAGCCATTGTTGATTCCCTATGGTCTTGCTTTGAGGTCCTATGTCATTTCCATTGTTTTGTTGGGTTGGGTTTTATTCTCTTTTGTTTTGTTTGACTATGCTAAATCCCATGGCAGGAGAAGCTATTTCAAAGACAGCAAGATATATTATGGTAGCAATTTTGAATTTACTATTGGTTTGTTTTGAAGTCCTTTATCGCATTCATTGTTTTGTTTTATTGTTTCTATCATATTGTGTTTTTTGATTTTTACTATGTCTGAAGTTATCTGCAGCTATTTTGAAGACATCAAAAGGCATTATGGTAACTACTGTTGATTTCATAATGTTTTGAAGTCCTGTATCTCTTATACTGATTTGTTTTCATTGGTTTTATTCTGTTATATACCATTTGAAATGAAAAAGAATATAACAAGATATTAGGAAACAATTCAACTGCATGATGATGCAAAGAAAAATAATATAAAATAATTAGTGTCAATGAAAAAGCAGGAGTCAACATAAATAACATATGAATTAAAATTTATAGAAGTAACAGCAGAAAATTTGCCAAGCATGGGATAAAGATCTGATATTCAGATAAGTGAGACATATAGAATCCCAATTAGCCATAACCAAAAGAAATCTACACCCAGAAATATAATAAAGTTACTAGAAATTCAAGAATAAAATAGAATAGAATATTAAGAGCTACTAGAGAAAAGAAATAGATCACTTATGAAGGAAAATATATCAGAATCATGGTAGACTTCTCTCCACAAATCCTCAAATAAAGAAGAGTTTGGAGTAAGGTATTTCGAGTCCAGAAATAAAAGAACTTCTAATTCAGATTGATGTACACTGAAAAACTCTCCTTCAAAATAAATGGAGAAGTAAGGTATTTCCATGACAAAGAACAACTGAAGACATTCATGACCACCAAACCAAAACTACAAAGGATACTGAAAATATTCTAGACAGAGACATAAAGAACTACAATTCCAAGAACAACAACAGAAAGAAACTACAAAGCAAGGTACACAATTAAACTGAGGGAAAATGTAGGGAACCAAAAACAGGAAAATAGCATGACAAAGACAAATGAATACATATCAGCTATAAGCATCAATGGGAATGGCCTCGATTCACCTATCAAATAAAACAGAATGGCATGATGGATCAAGAAACAAGATCCAACACTACACTGTATACAAGAAACACATTTAACTCAAAAAGAAATCCATTGACTAAAAGTCAAAGGATGGAAAATTATGCTTCATAAAATAGGAACCCAGAAAACAACAGAGGTAGTTATGCTGTTTACAAACAATGTGAACTTCAAACCAAGAATGATCAAAAGAGATAAAGAAAGTCACTACAAAATTGTCAGGGGAAAAATTCAAGAAGAAAAGATAACAGTCATAAATATATATGCACCAAATATGGCAGCACCAAACTATAACACAAATTTTAACAGACATGAAAAATCTAATAAGTAATAATGCAATTTTAACAGGAAATATCAGTTTCCTATTATCACAAAGTAACAGATTAACTAGATCAGCAAAGAAAAAACATGACTGAATCAAACCTGTGAACAAAAGGACTTAGTGGACATTTACAGAGTGTTCCAAACAGCAAAATCAGAATGCACATTCTTCTCAGCTGCACATGGGACATTCTGTAAAATAGACCATATACAATACCATAAAACATGCCTAAGAAAATGCAAAGGAATTGAAAATATAAAATTGGAAACTGATGCAATAAAACTGGAAACTAATGACAGAAGAAATCACACAGTTTACATAAACACATGAAAATTAAGTAACACCCTGCTAAATGACCAGTGGGTCATGGATAAAATTAAAGAAACTAAGCAATATCTGCAATCAAATGAAAACAACAACTTACCAGAACCTCTAGGATGCAACAAAAGCTATCCCGAGAGGAAAATTTATGGTTGTTAATTTTCACATCAGGAAAACACAACAAGCACAAATAACCTAATACTGCACCTCAGACTTCTGGAAAAAGAAGAGCAAGTCACATCCAAAACCCAAGAAGGGAAGAAATGATAAAGATCAGAGCAGAAATTAATGTAATTGAGACTGAGAAAACAATATAAAGAATTAATGAATCAAAAAGTTGGTTCCTTGAGAGAATAAATAAAATTGATAAACCCCTAATCAATCTTATAAAAAAAGGAATGAAAAAACTCAAATTCATGCAATAAGGAACAAAAAGGATGAAATCACTACAGTTCCTGGGGAATTTCAGAGGAATGTCAATACCCACTTTGAAAAATCTTTACTCACGTAGGATGGAAAGCATAAAAGTAGTGTACAGGTTCTTAAAAATGTGTGAATTACCAAAACTAAATCAAGAAGATATAAAAATTCCAAATAATGTAATATTGGTTTATGAAATTGAAAATGTCACTGAAGGTTACCAACAAAACAAGCCCAAGTTCTGATGGATTCACTGCTGAATTCTACAAGAAATTTAGAAAATACTTAATGTCAATACTCCTAAAACGCTTTGCTTAAATTAAAAGGTTAATAATACTCCCAAACTCATTACTGGAGGCAAGTATTACCCTCATAACAAGACCAAAGGAAGATCCAACCAAAAAAGACACCTACAGTCCAATCTCCCTAATGAATATAGATGCAAAAATTCTCAATAAAATATTAGCAAACAGGAAACAAAAAATCATCAAGAAGATTATTCCACATGAGCTAGTGGAATTTATCTAAAGAATGCAGATATGGTTCAACATAGACAAATCAATAAACATAATATACCATTTCAAAAGAACGAAGGACAAAAGACACAAGATCATCTCTACAGATGCAGAAAAAGCATTGAATAAGGTCTAACACACACTGATGGTAAAAACCCTACAGAAAATCAGAATTAAGGTATTTACCTCAATCTGATAAAAGCCATCTATGACAAACCAACAGCCAACATCATACTAAATGGATAGATACTGAATTTTTTAAAACTAAAATCAGGTACAAGACAAGGATGTTCACTGTCACCACTCCTACAGAACATAGCTCTGGAAACATTAACCAGACCAATTAGACAAGAGAAAGAAATAAAAGGAATAATGATAGGAAAGGAAGAAGTTAGATTATCATTATTCATGGATGACATGAATGTCTATGTAGAGGATCCCAAAAATTCCACCAAAAGACTTCTAGGTATAATAGCAAATTGAATAACTTACCTGGATACTAACTCAACACTAAAAAATCAATAGCATTCCTGTACACAAACAATTAACTCACTGAGAAAGAAATTAAAGAAATAACATCCTTCACAATAGCACCCAAATAAATGAAATACTTAGGAATGAATCTAACAAAGGGTATAAAAGATCTATGCATTGTGAATTACAATACCCTGAAAAAAGAGATCAAGGAGAATATCAGAAAATGGAAACATTCCCATTATTCATGGATAGGAAGAACCAACATTGTAAAAATGGCCATACTCTCAAAACTGTTATACAATGTAATATGATTTAATGCAATCCAAATCAAAATACCATTAACATATATTTCTGATCTAGAGAAAATATTCCAAAAATTCATTTGGAAGATCAAGAGACCTAGAATAGCACAGACAATCCTAAGCAACAAAGGCAAGGCTGCAGATATCACGATTACTGCCTTGAAATTATACTAAAAAACTATTTTGATAAAAATCCACGTGGTACTGGAAAAACAGCTGACTTGCGTATCGATGGGACAGATTAGAAATTTCAGATACAACTACAAACACACACAGCCACCTTATCTTTGACAAAGGGACTAAACATATTCACTGAAAGAAAGATAGCCTCTAATAAATGGTGCTGGGAAAACCGTATTTCCACATGTCAAAGTCTAAAACTAGATCCATGCCTATCTCCATGTAATCAACTAAAGTCAAAATGAGTCAGAGATCTAAATATAAAAACAGAAATCATAAATATTCTGGAAGAAAAAGTAGGTAAAAATCTTGAAGACATAGGTATAGGCAGAGAGTTTATGAATAAAAAACAAATAGCTAGGGGCTGGGGATATAACTCGGTGGCATAAGTTCCTGCCTGGCAAGTGTGAGGTCATGAGTTTGATCCCTGGTACAAAAAAAAAGTACAGGAAGTACTTCAAAGCATGAACAACTGGGATCTCATCTTATTAAAAAGATTTTGCACGTCAAAACAAATCAATAACAGAGTGAAAAGAAAACCTACATACTGGGAAAAAATTTTAGCTAACTGTCCCTCAGACAAAGGACTCCTATCTAGAATGTATATAGAACTGAAAAATATGAGGTCCCCATATTTAAAGAACCAATCCAAAAATGGGTACCTAAGATGAATACAGACTTCTCAGATGAAGAAATACAAATGACAAATAAATATATGAAAAAATGTTCAACATCACTGGTCATTCAAGAAGTGCAAATTAAAAACAACATTGAGACCACAGATATGGCTCAATGGTACAGGGCCTGTCTGGAAAACACGAGATCATGAGTTTGATGCTTGGTCTCCAAAGAAAAAAAAAGAAAAGAAAAGAAAAGAAAAGAAAAGAAAAGAAAAGAAAAGAAAAGAAAAGAATGCTGAGATTCCATCTCACTCCAGAAAGAATGGCTGTCATTAAGAAATCAACCATATACGAATGTCAGCAGAGCTGTGGGGAAAAAGGATAACTTCCACTGTTGGTGGGAATGTGGACTAGTGCAACACCTGTGGAAATCAGTTTGGAGATTACTCAAGAAACTAGGATTGGAGGTTTCACTCAATCCAGATATTCTCCTTCTGGGTATTTTCCCAGAATAATTAAAAGCATCAAACCACAGCAATATACGTATACCCAAGTTTATAACAGCACAATTTGTAATAGCTAATTCTTGGACACAATCTAAATGCCCATCAACCAAGCACTGGATAAAAATGATGTGGTAGTTTTATACAATGGAGTAATAGTCAGCTATATAGAAGGATAAGCTTGAGGCCTTTATAGGTAAATTGATCCAATTAGAAGCCATACTCTAGTGAATTAAATCAGATGCACATGTGTAACATTGTATTGTCTCCCTAGTGTAAGAAACTTAAATAATTCATATCTTTCCATCTGAGTTATTAATGTGAATATAATATGCAATATATGAACCATTGTTAGTTTCATGTTATCTAGTTTTGAAACTCTGTATCACTGTTGTCTTTGTTACTTTTCCTCTTGTTGCTGAGACAGAATACCTGACACCCAAAATGAGGGAAGGAAAGGTTTATTTAGCTTATAATTTTTGGAGGTTTTAGTTCCTACTCAGCAGACTCCAAGGGAGGATGGTATGGCTAAGTGTCAGTCATTCAAGGCAGCCACAAGTGATGAAAGCAAAAAGGGCTAAAAGGGAAAAGTATATTTCCTACCCTCCCTTATATTGTATGCCAGCTACCCACCCCTGGGCAAGTGCAGCACTCACAATGTCAATCACAGCACTAGACAGCAAACCAATCACAAATGGTAGATTCAGCCACCTCCATGGGTGCATGAGACTTTGGGGGGACATTTAAATACAAACCATAACAATTTTTACTTTTTATCTTTAATATAAAATTTTAAAAAATCCAAAAATGCAAAAAGAAGAAAAAAATTTTGAGCTCAAATAAAACAGCTGTTTACAATTCATACAGGTAGGCAAATTCACAAGACAATTTAGTTGTAAAATCAAAGAGTACTCATATATATTTTATCAATTTGAATTGTAATAACTCTTTTACAGTTTTTAAGCTTACAAATATTGATAAACTATTCAGAACTTTTTGTAGACCAATTAGCAGGTATCTCTTGAATTAAGAATCAGAAGGAATAAAGACTTTTAGTCCTATGAAAGTTTATTAAATGGGCCCTAGGACAAAGAGATCTTTGATACATTTGGTGTTTTCTATCTAGACACATAGGTAAATTTCTTTTCCAGAAGTGATGGCTAGGCTCTATTTAAATTGATTCTGAAAATATGTTTCGACTGGTATCTGTAATACACTTAAGCAACTCATTGATTAAAGTTTGTACACATTGTCTCTCATTACAGGTCAATGTTCTATTTAAGCCTAACATTACATCTTTCTAACAAGCACCACAGAACAGAAAGCAGATTTTTAGCATTAGTTTTTATGCAGTATATTTGTTCACATTTATTTTGTTTTAAAAGTTTTGGCATCTCCTATAAGATTTAACATTGTTTGGGTTAACATTGATTCTAGGAGTTTTGGTGTAGAGAGTCACTGTACTTAAACATTCTTCCCTCTCAGCCTCTCCTATAGCTGAGACTGTAGGCATGTGCCACCACACCCAGTTCAGTGGAGGGAAGCAGGCAATGGAAAGACACTTTTCTGTTACTTGGCTCTGTTGTTGGCCTACCTCAGTCACCTTACTCCCTCTGGCACATGTCCTTCACTGCCTTTGCCGCCTCCATTACAACCACCCCTGAAGATGAACAATCCACCATCTTGGGTGGGATCTGGCAGTATCTAAACAATCTGGAGGTTCAGGTTGAGAAGTTTTTTTAAAAGTCAGACCTGGATCTGTGTCTCCCCAAGGAGTCAGCAGAACAGTAGGCAGTTTTTATTTTTTTCTTTCATTTTTTCTCTTATCCTGTTCTAAAACAGAAACTTTGGGTGTACTAGTACTTAAAGGATGTAAAACAAATTTTACCAAGCTCTAAGCTGAGAAGGTCTTAGGAGAAACAGTATTTTATCTGCCATGAGCACTCTTTCAATTTTTTTTGCCATGTTCCAATTTTCAATAACTAAACTACCGGCCCATGAGAACCAAGGATAGTACTTATTTCCTGTAGTATTTTGCTGATATTTTTAGCTGTCATTGCATACTTTGCCTTCTTTAAAACTGATATTTAAAAAAGAGAATTGAGAGGATCCAGCTCTACCCAGTCCTGTGACTCAGCACAACCCATCAGTGTAACGCCTGGCCAGCCTTGCAGGACACAAAGGTACTGAGTCCAGTTCAGCCCAGGTCCTCAGAGCTGCTCATCAGGGACTGGCCAGCATAGCTGCAGGGCTTTGGAAAGCTTGGGCTCTGCCCTTCAGAGTGCAGGGTACGATCTCCATTGTTCAGTGGAGCAGCTGGTGCAGCAGGTCCTAGAGGTTGCAGGCCCACCTATCCAGGAGCAAGGCCCCGGCACTATAGGCCTGGGACTCACCCAGGATTGTCTGGCACACCAGAGGCTCTGAAATACTAGCAGCCAGACTCAGGGTCTGGGTGGTGCCACACTCCAGGGTATGCTCCGCCTAGCTGCCTGGGTCCAAGAGGTCTCAGCCCCCATCCAGTAAGGTGGAGGCTTCAGCAGCAAACTCAAGGAGTGTGCCCTCACTAGCTGCACACAGGTTCCAGCTCTACCCAGTCCTGGGACTCAGCACAACCCACCAGGGGAAGGCCTGGTCAGCCTCACAGGACACAGAGCCACACAGGCCCCAGAAGAAAATGACAAAATGAAAGAAAAAGAAGCAGTCTCAATCCCCCAGCCACTGAGAACAAACTCAAGAGACACTGAGAGTCACACAACTGAACTTCCTGAAATGATAGCAAATGCAGTAAAGAAACAGCTTGATGAAGCTATAGAGAAACTCAAGTCAGAAATAATCTCTCAGCTAAAAAATGAAATAACAGTCATTATGAAAGAAATGTTCTCTGTATCTAAAGAAGAGCAAGATAAAAAATAGAAGAACTTAAGAAAATGATCAAAACTTTGGATGAACAATATAAGACACAAACAGAATGCATGAAACAGATGCAAAGGGAAATGCAAGAAATGAAAAATTCCATGGAAAGTTTGAAAAACTGCTTGAATGAAGCTGAAGATAGAATCTCAGATCTTGAAGACAGCATGGGAGAACATGGCCATGAAAGAAAAGATCTCTTAAAAACAGTAAGGAACCAAGAAACAACAATTCAGCAACTGCAAAATGATACCAAGAGAAATAACACAAGATTGATAGGCATAAATGAAAAAGCAGGGGTCAATACTAATGTCCTGAGAAGAGTATTCGCAGAAATAATAGCAGAAAACTTTCCAAACATGGGAGGAGAATCTGAAATAACAGTAACTGAGGCATACAGAACCCCAATTAACCACAACCAAAATAAGTCCTCACCCAGACATACAATAATAAGAGTATCAGAAATACAGCAAAACAACAAACTACTAAAAGCTGTCAGAGAAAAGAAACAAATCACCTGTGAAGGAAAGCCTATCAGAATCATGGCAGACTGCTCAACACAAACCTTTAAGTCAAGAAGAGCTTGGAGTTGAAGTATTGCAAATCCTCAAAGAAAAGAACTTTCAACCAAGATTGATGTACCCTGCAAAACTATCCTTAAAAATGGATGGAGAAATAAGACACTTTCATGACAAAGAACAACTGAAGAAATTTATGACCACCAAACCAATATTAAAAAGAGTACTGAAAGACACTCTAGAAAGAGACAAAGATAGCTACAATCTTAAGAACAACAACAAAAGGAAACCACTAAGGGCAGATAATTAAGCAGAAAATGTAGAAACCAACAACAGAAAGATATCATGACAGGGATGAGCCAGTACATATCAGTTATATCAATCAATGTAAAAGGTCTCAACTCACCAATAAAAAGAAACAGACTAGCAGAGTGGGTTAAGAAACAAAACTCTACAATATGCTGTGTACAAGAAACACATTTCACTCAAAAGGAAATTCACAGACTAAAAATCAAAGGCTAGAAAACAATACTCCAAGCAACAGGATCCCAGAAAAAAGCAGGGGTAGCTATTATGTTTGCAGACAATATGAACTTCAAACTGAAAATGATCAAAAGAGATAAAGAAGTTCACTACATACTTGTTAGGGGAAAACTTTAAGAGGAAAAGATTACAATCATAAATATATATTCACCAAATATGGGAGCACCCAACTATATAAGACAATTCTTTTTTATTTTTATCTAAGAGAAAAAAGTCACATATAAGAAAGAGAAAAAGCAAAAGAGACAAATGACTAGAGTAAATACACAACAGTAACATTACAGATTTACAAAACAGGATGATACAAAGTTGACAATGGTTGCAATATTGTGTCTCGTTATCTTGAAAATGGTTGTTTACATTAACAGATATAGACATGTAAAATTGATCTAATCATATGAGTATTAACTGTTCTTTCTCAATAACTAATACATTCAGCAGTTAGTTCGTTTTGGTCATCTTACATATACTATATATAGATTTATATCTTTTCCTTTTTCCTTCCCTCTTTCCCCCTTTTCCGTTCCCAATTACTTTTGGTCTTCAAGCTATTTTTTACCATTGCATAGTATTTATTATACATTTTGGATCATATATACTTTTTCAGTTACTTACACTAGGGAGACAATACGGTATTTACACATGTGGTTTTGATTTATCTCACTTATGAGTATGGTCTCAAGTCGTGTCCATTTACAAAAGTCTCAATGCAATCTTTCTTCATAGATGAGTAGTGCTCCACTGTATAAAAATACTACATCTTTTTTATTCATTCTTTGATTGATGGGCGCTTGGGGTGTTTCCAAGATCTGGCTATTACAAATTGGGTTGCTATAAACATGGATGCAAAGATATCACTGTGGTATGATGTTTTCAATTCGTCTGGGAAAACGCCAAGAAGTGGGATAGCTGGGTTGAATGTGATCTCTAATCCTAGCTTGAGGAATCTCCACACTGACTTCCACAGTGGCTGCACTAGTCTACACTCTCACCAACAGTGGAGAAGAGTTCCTTTTTCCCCATAGCCCATCCATAATTTGTTGTCAGTTGATTTTTCAATCTTGGCCATTCTATCTGGAGTGAGATGGAATCTCAGTGCTGTTTTAATTTGCATTCCCCAAAAGACAATTGATATTGAACACTTTTTCATATCTTTATTTGCCATTTGTATTTTTTTCACTTAGAAGTGTGTATTCATCTCAGATGCCTATTTTTGGATTGTGTCTTTGAATTTTAGGGGCCTGATTTCTTTTCATTCTTTCTATGTTTTAGATAGAAGTCCTTTGATGGACAATTGGCTAAGATATTTTCCCAGTTCATGGGTTTTCTTTTTACTCTGTTGGAGATTTCCTTTGACATGCAAAAACTTTTTAGTAACATGGGATCCTAGTTGTTGATTCTGGGAAGTGTTTCTCTTGCAATTTGATTTTTTTTAGATATTTTATTAATAATAAAAGACAAGACAGAAGAGAATCCCCCATACTTGCTACATTGCCTCCTGTAAAGAGATGCTTGGGTTGCTGACCAGAGGCCTGGCCAAATCTACAAAACAAAAGTTGGTTGATGTTCCTTGGTTGCTATCAATCCAGCCAGACCTCCGAAACAGCAGGTTGCTTACGGGGGGGGGGAGAGGGAGACAGTGTTTGTCCCTGATTCCAAGACAGCATGCTGGTGCCGCTTGGGCTGGGTGGGGTCCCCGTGAGGGGCCCTTCTCGTTCTCCTCCAAGGTCCTGGGGTCAGGACCCTGGAGGGCAGTCCATATTGCGTCCTGATCAGTGCCTGCGCTGCTCATGCAATTTGATTTTTGTTCATGAACTAAGCCAATTCTTAATTGACATGAAAAATCAAATAAACAATAATACCATTATAACAGGGGACTTTATCACCCCACTGTCACAGAGAGAGAGATCAACCAAACAAAAATTCAGCAAAGAAATAGCAGAACTGAATCAAACTTGTGAACAAATGGACCCAGTACATGTGTACCGAGTATTCCACCCATCAGCATCAGAATACACATTCTTCTCAACCACACATGGGTCATTCTCTAAAACAGATCATCTACTGGTCCACAAAACATGATTAAGTAAATGCAAAGGAACTGAAATAATTCCATGCATATTATCTGACCATAGCACAGTAAAATTGGAAATGAATGACAAAAAACTATAATAACTGCACAAACACATGGAAATTAAATAATACTCTCCTAAATAATCAATGGGTCACAGAAGAGATTAAAGAAGAAATTAAACAATATCTACAATTGAATGTAATGCAAATACAAATTACCAGAACCTGTGGGACACAATGAGGCAGTCCTCAGAGGGAAATTTATAGCACTAAAGTCCCACATCAGAAAAATGGAAAGAACACACATAAACAATCTAATGCTGCACCTCAAACTTCTTGAAAAAGAAGAGCAAGTCAAGTCCAAAGCCGAAAGAGAGGTGGACCTTATTAAGATTAGAGCAGAAGTTAATGCAATTGAAACTAAGAAAACAATACAAAGAATTAATGAATTGAAGAGTTATTTCTTTGAAAGAGTAAATAAAATTGATAAACCCCTAGCCAACCTTATCAAAAAGAGGAAAGAAAAAACTCAGATTCAAGCAATAAGAAATGAAAAGGGTGAAATCACTACAGACCCTGTGGAAATACAGAAGATCAACACCTACTTCGAAAATCTTTACTCACATAGATTAGATAACACAGAAGAAATGGACAGATGCCTAGAAACCTACGAATTACCGAAGCTGAATCAAAAAGATGTACAGCTGCTGAATAACCCAATTTCAGCTAATGAAATTGAAAATGTAATTAAGACCCTACCAACAAAGAAAAGCCTGGGCCCTGATGGATTCACTGCTGAATT
>RJWM01009855.1:0-66148 GCA_004363535.1 Dasyprocta punctata | reverse complement strand
TTTGTGTGAGAACAAAGTTAAATAAGTTTGTTCAACCCATTATTTTGAACTGAAAAAAGTGAATTTGAGATTTCTATATGCCACATGCCAAAGAAATATCACATTACTTTTCATTTTATTTTCAGTAGTTTGTTAAATCAGATACTTGGAATCAGCAGATACAGAGAGTTGCATGAACCTTTTATTAATAGGATGGAGACTATATAAAATATAAATGGGGAAAAGTGTGTTGTGGTCTTCTCTTTGCATCCCTTAACTGGTCATGTCAGTTTTGTTTCCTTAAGTTTTAGTGAATTCGGTAGATTAGTATTTTTTTAAGGTTGATTTTTCTTCCGGTTTTTAAAGCGAACATTATTCGATGTCTATGGTCAAAATGCTACATTTTCCCCCTCAATATATAAATAGGTAAAGACTTCAAAGGTAGATCTACTAAAGGAAGAAAACAAATCCAGTGAGTATGTGGAACTGCTTAATGATAGGCCAAATTAAAGTAAGTATCCATATCATCTATTAAACTAGTGAATAAAAAAATAAAATTAACAAAGATTTGAAAATACTTATTACCAAATAAGTATGGGATGTGTACCTTCACTTAATGTTGGTAAAAACAAAATTTGTGACAAGCTCTCTGGTAACTTAAAATGCTCATAATATTTAATGTATGATTTCTTATTTTATGAGCTAAATGTAAGAAATGATCAGAAGTTAAAGCCAAGGTTTATTTCTCAAAATGCTCATTATAGTACTATGTTATGTAATAGAAAAATTCTAAGTAACATACATAATATAAATAAATAGAATTTGGCATGTTAATCTATGGGATATGGTTCATAACTAAAATAATGTTTACAATGGTTTTTAATGAGCTAGTATAATGAAATGGTAAAGTGCTTACATATAGCTTAGGTTAAAAATATGTGTATTAAGATCTCAATCACTCAGAAAAGGAGAGGAAAACTAACATTTTAACTGTGGTCTGTATTTTGATTGAATTGTTTTTGGAGATTTGTTTCTTCTTCTTCTCAATGTTTTGCTGTATTTTCCAGATGTTTTATAGTATGTATATGTTTGGCTTTGATAAGGGAAAAAAAAGGAAAAATACTTTAAATTTTGTGCCTCTGAAAGTAAACCTTTTAAAAATGTCACCAAATGACCCACATGCTTTTTTCCTATGAACTTTTTACCTTTTGTATCACAAAATCAAGAGTGGACTGTATAAAGTAGTATATGAAGTGTTTTCCATTACCGAAAGTATCTCTCTGATGCATCTGGAAAAGCTAAATGGCATATTATCTGAGATTTGCTGCTTTTTTCTTTCTGTATCTCACAGTGAATGTCTATAGTCTGATTTATGTTAACATTAGCTAAATAAATATTCAGAATCTCTGGAAGGGGAAGCTACAATCACATCTTTGAAAGGAATTAGAGACTAAGTGATAAACAGTGGGCTAGGATTCAGACTTTCAGTTTTTGTCCACACTGGTTCACATGGTGACTGGTTTCTCTTGTGAAAAATGAGGGTATTGAATTGGATGATCTCTAAGGTCCTTCTAGGTTCCGTAGTCTAATGTTGCAAATATCTTATCCTGCTGTAGCCCAGATGATAAACCTAAGATGCAAAAATGAGTCAGTGAGAGGCACATTCTGTAGTAGTATAATTTTATGATAATTTATGTGCTTTAAACTAACATTATCTTTGTGAATTAATAGTTGTGCATCTTACTCAGAAAATGAGAAAATGGAGGCACTAACAAAGCTAACGTGAGGCACAGTTGCTGCATTTTTTAGATGCATTTTAAGTGTCAAAAGGATAACATTTTCTCAGAAACACTTTTGGGTGGACCACAGACCATAAAGATAAGATGGACAAATGATGAATTTTGATGCATCTGGTTTTCTTTCTCTTCTTCAATACAGTGTGTCAGTAATGTGTAGCAGTCAGAGGGGTTTAGTGGCCACAAAGAAGCCATTGCGGGACAGATGCCAGTGCTTTTTGTGATGAAAGCTTCCTGGGCACCAGCTTCTGGTGCTTCCTGATGGCTGCTTCTCCTCCTCTCCTTCCTAATTTAAAAAAGATTGCTGTTTTTTTCAGATTGCTGAAGAAATGGCAACCTATTTTAGAAAATTACAATTAAACATCTAATACAACACAAAAATATTTTTTAAAAAATGTGTCACTATCCTAACACAAGTACTTTCTCCCAGACTTCCTTCTTCACCCCCTCAGACCCTAAATTAATACATTCTATAATATTCTGTGCTTTCTCTCATCTTGTGCCATGTCCATAGACTTTTACACCATCACATCCACTATAGTATTCATTTACATGGGTGAAGTATAGTTTGCTTAAATTGTCTCCTCTGATTAACCTGTAGTTGGCTCTAATTTTAGAAACAATGCTGCAGTGAACTTTCTACATATATCTGTGTACCCCTCTTCAATTATTCGTTAAGGAGAACTTTATGAAAATGGAATGTCGATATCCAAATATATGATAAATGTTTGCATATGTATGCACACCTGTTCATATGTGATGCTAAACTGTCCTCTGCTAAGGTGATGTCATTGATTCTTCTGCCACCGGTAGAGCTGTTTCCCTTTGTGCCTGATCATCACTGAGTGGAGTTGTAAAGACAGCTCCTGAGAAGGGAGTGCAGGGCTGGCCTTTCGAGAAGACCCAGCTTTGGTGAGCTGTTAGTGAGCATCCAGACTGCCCCTCATTTAGTATTTCATCTCACTTCTTCAGTTGTAGGGATTTTTTGCTGAACAGTAAAAGCACTAGGAATGGTTTACCTTTATTCTTCTGATACATTAACAAATAACAGGTGTCCCACTTTTGACTATCAGCAGAGCCCTCATTCTGATTTACTTGACCTGTAGCTGGTGTTTTGAATATATACATATATATATATATATATATATTTTTTTTTTTTTTTAATTAGGCTTATACCCTCTCCCAAACACTCTGCTCATTTCAGATTTTCTACCTAGTCACTAGAGCAGAGTGATGAAACAGCATGCACAATTGTTCTTAGCCTGGAAAATTGATTTTCCTGAGTTTAAGCTGGCATCATGAGTTGTTAACCCTGTTAGAAAAATACAAGTTGGATTTATGATTCTCTTACACAGGTAATTGGGCTCTAATTTTAAATTCCAAGCCAATTGATTTACACTATATTGCATTACAACATAACAAAAGTGCAATTGAGTCCAAGTGATGTATGAATTTAAGCTTCCAATTATTCAATAAATTATTTTCGGATGTTTAATAAACGATGTCTTGGTTGACATTAACCTGTCTTTGTTCCCTCTGGCCCATTACCATACCCATCTAACCCCTCTGTCCTCTGCTTTTCTCACTCTTCATTTTCTCCTCCTTTCTTTCCTAACCTTGAAAAGCTTTTAGAAATCTAAATCATACATGTAAAAAAAATCATACATGTAGTCATTATAAAGGAAATTCTGTGCCTTGTCCCTTCATGCAAACGGTTGCTAACATTTCATCTGAACCCACAGCATATTTCTGCTGGATCACTGTTAATGCAGTGCTTTATTTGCTGTTAACATATCTGCTATTATACCACCACATACATAAATTGCTTTCTTGTGTATGACAGTTCATCCAGAAGGTTGTTTTGGAATAGTAAGGTTTCCTTTCCTTTCCATGACATCCTATTGTGGGTTGTTTAAACAGGCTGATTTTCCTTTCCTCTTTTCCTTCTTTACAGAAATTTCCCTATGGTATTTATTTTTAGCTGGTTGTAGTCTACATAGTCCTGTGAAACATACCAAGCTATTTTTGGAACAAGGGTTGGATGTAAATAAGTAACACATCCTGCTGGAAAAATTTTCTGTAAGACTTACAGTTATACAGCAATCAGAGACAATGAATTGGAATCTATATTTAAAATTACTTTTCTTTTTTGGCAAGCCTGTGTTATTTTGAACAAGGGATAATCTTAGGTGAACGTTTGTCTGGGAGAGGATAAGGGAAAATGGGCAGTATGAAAAGATCTGGACTGAGGGTCTCCACATTTCAGAGTTATCCCTACTAGATCTTAGTCAGATCACTTCCATTTCTGAAACTCACATCCCAATATTTTTTCCTCATCTTGGAGGGCCTTCTGAATATAGGGAGTTTGGATTTAAAGGCTTTAACTTTGGGGAGAATTTTATCATCTGTCTCATCCCATTATTATTCTGTGTGTTACTTTTAACTCCAAGCCTTCTGAAAAAAAATATTTTTCACTGCAAAAGTATTAAAAGCATTCAGGTATTGGATGGATACCCTGAAAGAAATACTTCTGTCTTGTTCTAAAGAAAGTAAAGATAGTGGACTGTCTTATGTGTCTTTTCATAAGGGAATTATTTTGCTGGTGTTCACTGCTGAAGGGATATTTCTGGTGAGAACCATGTAGGGTTATGAAAGAAAAATATGAGGCAGCAGAGGGAAGCTGTTAGGGAAAATGTGCCTTATATTAAAGGAAGTGCTGTTGTTGTATTTGGGCCCACTTCTTGAGCATGTGCGATTCTGAGCTATTTTAAAAATAAACTAGAAAATCATAATTGCTGGATGATAACTGTGTAGGTTTTGTGATGTGTACTCTGGGGAATTTAAAGAACATGCATTTTTCTTTTTCCTTTTCTGGTAAGTTGCTTGAGGTAATGCAGGGTTTTGGGGGAACCTGTTCTGATTTGAGCCCAGGGGAGGAGAATGAAATAACTGTTAGTTTTGTTTTTCTCCTTAAAACTTTAATGACTGTGAGCAATGTCATTTTACTGTTTCCTTTTAAGAACATAGGTATAATTCTTTTCTTTTAAAAAGATTTTTCCTCATTTCCCTTTTTCCAACTCCCTTATGGTGAAAAAGTGTTCTCCCAAAGGAAATAAGAATTCTTATTTTTATGAAATTTTCCTACAGAATTGTTGAAGTGTCCTTTATGCCTAATTAAGCTACATACCTTAGGCTTGAACTAACAGGCTAAAAAAAAATCTTCCATGGAACTGAATCTGAAAGCCCCTTATATTTTATTGTGACTATAGATCCAAAATGTTTTACCTTTGACAAACTTACTCTTGATGATTGGACATCTGACTGAACTATTAGACATTGTTTTCTTTAATTTAGGGAATTTACAGTATTCTTTCTCAAGGGAATATCAATCAGATTCAATACCACTTTACTCATTTTGTGATAAAGGTGCATTTTATATGTATTTAAAAAAATTCTTAGACATGCAGTACTTCCCAGTTCATGTTATAAATGGTAGAAATTTGTTAGCTTATTATGGTAATTATCTATCCTGTTAGTTGCAAATACAGCCATGTAGGTATTTTTTAATGCACTTCTGAGCTAATTGTTAAAGAATATTTAAAATTATTCTATTAAAAAACAAGTACCCGAATTTGATAAAGTTCTTTTTGAGCATCTGGGTCCTTCTAAAAGTTGAAAAATTTAGGGCATTCTAAGGCATGTCACCAATAGCTGGTAATTTGGGAGTAATTTAATGTGTGAGGGATATGTTGGGAAACTATTTTAAGTCAACACTTTTCAAGTAGGTTTTGTTTATTCCAATTCGAGAGCATATGGGTTGAAAAATTCTCAAGGTAAGCTTTTGGTTTGGGAATCGTTTATAAGATCATCACTACATAAATCAGCAGTGAGTAGTGAGAGCTGGAGATTATTGCTGAGTTGGGGAGTCCTTTGGCTCTTAGGTTACTCTTCCCAGTTTGAAGCTGTTATAGAAAGTGCAAAATAAAATATTATGTATCCACATATATCTAAGGAATGTGGGCAGTGGATGCAAGAATGATTGTCTTGTCTCAATTTTTAATGAAGCACCTATAATGAAGCTTTTAAAAGACAACTACCCATGTACAGAAAGTCGTGATCTTTGTCCTTGGCATTCAGATATGTAAGGGTTGAGAGGAAATTAGAGAAGACATTTCTTTGGAGAGAGCTATAACCACACACCGAGTTGTCACTACCCCCTTTGGAGAAAAAGTGAGATTTACCAGTTTATAATGCCAAGCTCTGACAGAGACCATCAGGAGGACTAACCAGAGAGATCTGTGTTTTGTTTCTTCCTGTTGGAAGACTCACAGCGTGATATCTGAATGAAACCAGAGTAATTTAGAGTGGATCATGCGTGGGGGCCCAACTCACCCTGGAAACTCTGGAAGACAAGATGAGGGGCTGGCCAACTGCCTTGGTAGACAGGCTATTGCCTGGGAATTTGCTGATATTTCCAAGACTTTGTGAGAGCCTGAGATGTCTTTTCTGGGTACCAAATTTGCAATATGAAATCTTTTAATTGTAACTAAAGGTGTCTTGGCATCACAGCATATGAAGTCTAAGGCAAACTGTTAGTCAGCGTGCCCTAGGGCTCAGTTTGGAGGTCACAGACAACCACATAGGAATGGATGTGGGTCTAGTGAAGTGAGAGAAGGACTCAGCAGGTAATCTCTGTAGAGTTCATGAAAGCTCCCTACCAGACAGAGTGTCAGTTGAATCCATCTGCCAGCCCCAGAGACAGCAAAGCCAGCTTTTAACAGAACTAGCCCAAGGAAGAAGCTTAATCTTTTCTGCCTTGAAAAAGTCAGAACACTGTCCAGGAAGACTGGGGTGGGGAGTCAGTGGGGATAGCAGGAGAATGTCGCTCTGCCCATCCTCCCACTGCAAGCATCTAGACTAAAGCAGGGCTAGGCTGGGAAGAGAAATAATTCAACCCAAAAGGAGGCAAAAGCTTATCAGTACATCTACGTAGTTAGGTAGTTTCTGTTTTCTCATTCGATTCTGCGTTTGTAACTAGAAGTTTTAGAACTATCCATTACCCATGAAAGACTCAAGCTTTTCTTCAGCAACTGAAGAAGATTGCTACCACCTAATCAAGTTTAGAGAAACAGTGGGAGAGAAAAAGAAATGAATCTTGGTTGTAACATACTTGTTATGTAAAGGTATCTGTATATTTATGTCTAAATAGATAATGTGTCTCTAAAACTAAGTGTGTACCTATGTTTTCAACATATCTATCTAGGTTAACAGAACTATTTTTCAGTAAAATAACTGGGTTTAGGACCTAATATTAATCAATTTATTTTAAAACTTCAGAATTCCAGGGTGTCATTTAAGTTATTCAATATGCATATTTTTCTAATACCATTTTCTTTCATTTAAACACTAAGGCAATATGAAAACATAGCACTATGGGGCAGACACCTATGAAGAAAAGAGGGATGTATATAGGGACTGGGTGACAGACATGTTAAATTTTCTCTTTTTTAGTGCTGTGGTGCCTACGTGTTTTAAGACTTTTTTTTTCCAGTGTAGGATTTCCTAAAACATGGTCTTCAGAGTAATAAAAGAGATTACTTGAAATAAAACTGTTTCCTAATTAAATATGTGTAGGAAATATGTTTCTATTTACCAAGCCCTATTTGCCTCAGGACTTCCCAACTCTTTATATGTTAGCTTATTTGTTACAAGTTTTTATACTAGAGACCTAGTGTGTGACACTGTATGGAGCATTATTTTTGTTGACATCCACATTTTACAAACATATTTTCCACATCTCTGGTGGCCCAAGTCTGATAGTTAGCCTCACAAATCCAGACAACCACAACAGAGACTCCAAATTCTGAAGACACCTGATGATTCTACAGCTAATCTGAGCTTTTTTTTCCAAAGCAATGAAAAACCTCGCATCAGTCAGCTTATTTGAAGAAAACTGCTTACTGTAGGTACCACTGAGGTATAGAAAGAATACCAAGAAATGAGGATATCAATGGAGCAAAACTGTCATTGTTGACTGTGTCTGAGGAAAACATGGGCAGATTTAAAATTCTTTGCAAGGTTATGTATACACAGCATTTACACAGGCCTAGGGGGTGCAACTGCCTTGGTTTTACTAAGAAATTACTTGTGGCCCTAGATCTAGGCTTTATTTTATTATTAGGTTGTGTTCACTTTGCCAAGTATTTACAATTCAGCATTTGCTTAACAGAATATCTTCCTTTATGGTGTCTTTATCTTGGGAAACTTGAACACATTGTTATGTGACCTTCTAAATCTTTGCTTGCATGAAAACTGCCCACACGCAATCATTTTCGGGGCTAGATTTACTATGCTTCTGGTAACATCATCTATCTATCCATATAAGTGAGCTTTGGAGCCAAGCTAGTCAGGTGTCACTGGTCTCTCACCTATGATTAACCTTGGGTAAGCTTCTTGGTACTTCAGCGCCAGTATCTCAGTATATAACAGTGTTTTCCAGATTTTGGTCTGCCCAACTTGTTGACCCAGGAGGATGACCTCTGTGACCCACATCATCTGGGCTTCCAGGACTATGGTTTCTAGTTTGGCTTGATCAATGACAGACTCAGAAAGAAAGCAGGCAAAGAGAGGTGCAGGGGGTATTTGCTCCTACTGCAGTCTGCCTTTCTCCTCTTGTTTTTTGCAGGGTCTGCAACAACTCTTCATGGCTTCATGGCCACAGCTTCTGGTAATACCCCTCACACCTTATCTTATCAGGCTCTGGTAACAAATTCTCCACTCTTTTAAATTCAGGTTACTAAAGGCATCTACTGTAGCTCCTCCAGACGCCTCAGTGTCCTTAGCTTGTTGTGACTGTGTACCTCTGAAATTTGTTCCTTCACTTAATTCTCTTTGCAGCTGCATTTGAGTGTGACTGCTGCTTCCTTCCAGGATTCTGACTGACTCTGTCAGGATTTTTTTTCCTACTTCTTATTTTATTCTCCTCCTTCCAAATCCTGAGAGAACATCAGACTGAGATATCTGGGACCAGAAAAATGATGGTGAAACTTCTGGGATTAAATAAGCTCACTTTCAACCCTTTGGGCTCCAAATAGATCAGTCTCTGGAGGAAGGAAGGACAGTGTTTGACGTCATAGATCTGCCTGGTTGTCATTCAGGGCCTAATTGGACTGTCTTAAATTATATTCTACAGTTTGTCTTGTTTCTAGGCTCCTGAGAGATTTCTTGCCATGTGTGTTCTGAAGCAGGCCACGTTGATACTGTGGGTATTTTGATCTTCAGAGTGAAAAAAATAGGTTTTAGGACATAGGTACAAGAGACATTTTTCTACTCTGACCTGAGCCTAACATTCACTTTGCCTTAAAAAAATTTTTTTTAAAGCGAATATATTCTTTTATCATGTAGAAGTCAAGGGTATAGCGTCAATGACTCCCATGAGACAGTCATCTAGCTTCCATCACAATCACCGCATCTCCTAGCACATATGCATTTTCTTTTTGCCAAAATATTTAAAGCCCATCCTATTTATCTTATTCCCTTAAAACTACTGTGTTTCTTTAACAAATAAGGACTTTAAAAAGTAACTACAGTACACATGGAGTAAAATGATCATTGATTGTTCTTCAATATCTAATAAGTAGTCTCTGTTTGATTTTCCTCCATTCCCCCCTCAAAAAAATTTTTAGTGAGATTTTTCAAACTGTAAGCCATATAATGTCCATATATTGGCTCTGGTTGTCTTTTAAGGTTTTATTTTTCATTTCTTTAAATATTTTTTAGTGAGGTATAACAATAATACAGCAAAAGTGCACACATTTTAAGTGTATAACCCAGTGACCATTTATCAAATGGAATAGGTTATGTAAGCGTTTCTCAGATAAAGGTACAGAACATTTTCCAGCTAGTAAGTATACACTTGCCCCAGCCAGGATATCTAATGTTCTGTCATTACAGGTTAGTTTTACCCATTTTTGAAAACTTTATATGCAGGTGACCCTTGATTTATAGCATGGTTACATATAGATAAATTCATCATGAGTTGAAAATATAATCCTTACATTTCATTTCATAGAGTAAATATGTCAAACATCATACTTTAGCAATGCAGTACACTGTAGAATATCTATGGTTTATCCTTGTGATCACTGGAAGCTGTACTTATTCCATGCTCAATATCTTGAAGAGTATATATTTCATATTGCTAACTTGGGAAAATATCAATATTAAAAATTTAAACTATGACTCCTGCTAAATCTATATTATAAAGTTAAAAAAAAATCCTATAGCCAACCATGGTAAATTGGGGACTCTCTGTAAATGGAATCATACACCATGCTATCCTTTTGACCTGGCTGGTTTGATAAGCATTCAACTTTTTATGTTGTTAATTTAAATTCAACTTATATATAATTTGTGTATGCTAAGATACACCTGTATTAAGTGTGCATACAGTGAATTTTAAAAGAAGTATATAGTCATGAATTCACCAGCATCAGAAGCAAGATAGAAGATTTCTACTAACCTGAAAACTTTTCACATGGCATATTGTGATCATTCTCTTCTCCTACTTCCAGCTCTTGGGCAGTCAATCATTTGTTTTCTATATATTACCTTTTTTTTTTAGAATTTTAAATAAACTGAATCATACTATGTATTCTTCAACCTATGGCTTCCTTATTGAGAATTATCACGAGAGTCAGCTACACCCATGTAGTTGCATGCATTATTAATTTTCCCTTTTTATTTTTGAATAGTATTGTCATGGGGAAGTAATTTCCAAAGTGCTAAATGTCGGATGTGCCAACTTCATGTCTCCTGGTACCGAAGAATGGACTTGAGGATAAAGGGGATTGAGAGTAGGAAAGATTTATTGAGAGAAAATTCCTGAGAGACAGAAGGGATCCTGAAAGTGGCTTGTTGCTGAGGCTCTTGGTCCAATGGTTTTTACAGCAAAATCACAGTGTAAGTGGCTATGGATCAAAATACAATAGGATTTGCAGCCTATAGGATTGCAATCCTATAGGATTGCAACCTATAGGATTGCAAGTATAGTCATCTAACCAATATTGATCCAGTAGGGAACCGAGGCATAGAGGAAGGGACTATCAGCAAGTATCACTAATCTTAGCTTATCTGTAACTTCTGTAGAAAGGACAAGGCATTCCTGGAAAGGGATGGGAGTATGTGTCAGCGTGTTCTGGTCACTCAGCTATGTATTTGATGCCTATTTAGGCTCACAGAAGCTGGGGGTGATAATTATAGTATAATCTCAAGTTGCTGTTTATCTCTAGAGAAGCTTGTAGACCTGGCTCTTGTATATGCATCTTGAGAGCTTCTGGCCTTCTTCAAAGTTGCCTCCAACCTCAATTTTGATCCACAGTTTTGATGTGTCTTATCTTTTGCACAGACTCCCTTGAGGGTCTGCTACTTCTCTGACTGCCTATTTTGTCTAACTTAGCTGGCTACATAGTGCTCCACTGCGTGGAAACTCCCTATTTTATTAGTGTACCCTTGGTTTACATATAGTTTATTTTCAAATTTGTATGACTATGAATAAAAGTACATGGCAGATATTTGTGTGGACATGTTTTAATTTCTCTTGATAAATACCTTAGAATGGTGTGTCTAAGCTTTATATTACTATTTAGTACAAATATGTAAATTTTAAAAAAACTGTTGGTTTCCAAAGTGGTTGACTCATTTTCACATTCAAACAACCAAAGTATAAGTATTCCAATTGTTTTAAATTTTTACTAACCTTTGGGAAAAGTTATTCTTTTAAATTTTAATTTTTCTAAAGGATACGCACTGCTATCTCATTGTGGTTTTAATGATGTCGGACTCTGTCTTAGTTACTTTTCTCAATGCTCATACAAAACACCTGACACCCAAGTTAAGGGAAAGAAGGATTAGTTAGCTCACAGTTTGTAGAGGTTTCAGTTCATAATTGGCTGGCTGCCAGGTTGGGTGGCTTGGCAGAGGAGAGCAGTCATGTCGGGTGGAAAGTAGCAAAGCAACAAGCAGGGAAGACAAGGCTCTTTCTCTCATATATTGTATTGAGACTGCTGGGATTAGGGCAGTGCCAAACCAGTCAGTGGACTGATTTAGCAATCTGAGGACCACACACTCTAGATTCAGCCACCTCTGAAAAAGCCTAATACTGCACAAGGCTTTGCCGGGGGGAGGGGACATCTAGACACAAATCAAAACAAATCCATACTTTTTCTTGTACTTATTTGTCATCTGTATAATTTATTTTGTGAATATTTAGACCTAGGTTTCAGTTTTTTCTCTTCTAGATGACTTGTAGTTCTTCTTGTATTCTAGATGTGTTACTAGATTTTGAAGCCCAGGAAAATTCTTACTGTCCTGACCAAAGAATGTTTTGACCCACAGAGAGGACAAGACATACAGAAAAGGTAGCAGAGATGTGTGTGTATTGAAGGAGGAAAACAACTGTGCTTTGCAGAGCAGATCAGGCTGGTGAACACTCATAGAGGCCACGAGGATGATGGAGGGGAGTCTTTTGTAACTGAAATTCCTAGATTTACTTTACTTTCGCGCAAGTAAAGCATCTGGGATGGTTGTCTTATCAAAAAGTCACTTGGCTTGATGCCAGATGTAAACTGTCCTATTGAAAACTGGTTTGGTTTTGTGCCAGATGCAAATGAAGAATCAAAAATAGCACTTGTCTAACTGGTTCACAAACAGTGCTCAGGAGCTGCAGCCACTTTCAATTCTGTGTTCTGTGCCTCAGGTCTAATGACTTCGGCAGACTACATCCAGTTGCTTGACTAGTTTGGCTACAGCCCTGATCTTTCACCTCAGATGTGATCCCTTGTCATTTATGTATAACCCACATACTTTCTTTTGTTGTGTGACAATGGCTTTTAAAGAACAGAAGTTTACGTTTTGGTTTGTGTTTTTCATGTCTTTCTAATAACTTTTAGTCTACCTAAAGGTTGCAGATATTTTCCTGTATGATTTCTTCTGCAAGTTTTATAGTTTTAGCTTTATATGTAGGTCTGTGATCTATTATGAAGCAATATTTGTGTATTGTATAAAGCAAGGATCACTGTTTATTTTTTCTTCACTCTATGGTTGTCTAGTTGTTGTAGCACCATTTGTTGAAATGTCTTCTCATCTCCATTGAATTATGTTGGAATCTGTCAAAACCCAGTGGTCCATTTATCTCTTTCTCTGGACTCTCCATCTGTTCCTTGATTCACTCAGCTATCCTTTTGCTATTAACACCCTGTGTTGTTAAGTGTTGCTTTATCATCAGGCTTAAAATTAAGTAGTGTGAGTTCTTCAGTTTTGCTCTTTTTTAAATTATTATTACATTTGCCTTGGCTATATTTTAGTTCATTTGCATTTCATATAAATTTTAGAATCAGTTTTTGAGTTTCTACAAAAGGTCTCACTGGATTCCTGACTGGGATTACACTGAATCTTTCTGTTGATTTTGAGAGAAATGTCATTTTAACAGTAGTGAATCTTTCAATCCATGAATATGTTGTATTTCTCCATTTATTTGGTTCACTGATTTCTTTCTGTGATGTTTTTTAGTTTTCAGTATAAAGATTTTGCATATATTTTGTGTTTTTGAATGGGATGGTATATGGAATTGTATATTTGGTTTTATTTTCAATTGTTCTTTGTTGGTGTGAGAAGTAGTATTGATGTTTTTGTATATTTTACTTATATCTTTTGAGCTTGGTCAATTCATTTATTTTTTCTGTTAGTCCTTCTGCAGATATTTAAGCTTTTTTGCATTCATGATTTTATCATCTGTGAATAAATTCAACTTCACTTCTTTCTATTCTGTATTTAAGCTTTCTTTTTGTCTTTCATGTTATTAATTCTGTTTGAAATACATTTTAAGTATTTGTTTATGACACGGGACACTTAGTGAATCCACTTGCAACCATTACCATCCCCACTTCTGTGTCATGTCATGTAATCCAACTCCTCATCCACAGGAGATTTTTATTAGTAAAAGTGACTAATACTTGGGATACTGTCAGATTTACCCCAGTTTACCTGGTACTCTTCATTCTATCCTGCATTCTTTGTCCTCATCTCAGATAGCTTTTTTCTGCCAAAATAACTCCTATTTATCTCTTTTAGTATTTATTTAATGTGAATTTTGTTATTTTTTCCATAGAGATGTTAATGTTTTGGCAATTTATAGACTGTGAATAGCCATGGTTATTGTAGGAAAACAATGAAGATTCTGTTAGCTACACTTTGGTTCAGGCTATGTGTGTGTTGGTGGTTGGGAGAGGTTGTTGTCTCTTGTTGACATTAAAGTGTAAGTCACCACGATTTCAGTGTAGGCACACCTCAATAGTCTCAGCGAAAATAACTGATTATCTTAGTTACTTTTCTTTTTGCTGAGGCAAAATACCTGACACTCAAAGTTAAAGGAGGAAAGGTTTATTTGGCTCACAGTTTGTAGAGGTTTTGGCTGGCTCCTAGGCAGCATGGAATGGCAGGGGGCATTGCAGAGGAGACACAGTTCATGGTAGGAAGAAGGCAGAAGACAGCAAGGCAGCAGGCTATGAGGGACTAGAGACAATTGCTGCTCTCTTTCTGTCTCTTATATTTTTATCCAGGCTATCAATCTTTAAGGCAAGTAGCACTTACATCCAGGGTGGGGCACCCTTCATCCTACTGAGAACTACTTAGTAATCACACACACTTAATCCCATCAACACATACTCTAGAACTAGCCACCTTTGTGAAAGCCTCGCCTATGACTGCATGAGTCATTGAGAGGATATCTAGACACAAATTGTAACATTGATATAACTAAAGTCATTTCTGGTACATAGCCACAATTATACAGACTCCTATAGATAGCTGGACTGCCACTAGGGCTGGTAGGCTGGGTAGGGCTTTAAGGATTGCCACACAAGTGTGCCCAGCTGAACAGCATTCGAGAATAAAGACATGTTCAGACATTTCCCCAACTCTGTGTCTTTTCTTTGTGTTGCCCAAATCTCAGGTGAACCTCCCTCATCTGAACTGGGGACACAACGATGATCCAATAAAAAAAAGAGAGAGATTTCTCAAAGCTATGACTAGTCTTTTACTATTTTTGTCCTAAGAACTCAAGCCCTTGGACTCTCTCAACTGAATATCTGGGATATCAATATGAATATTTGTTCTTAGAAGATCCTAAATTCCAATTTTTGTTTCCCCAATACTTCTTTTTTAAATTTAAGTTTATTGGTACAGTTTAGGTATACATAATGAACACATTCTTTATAGGGAATTTGTATGTGTATATGATATATCTTGTTCTCTCTTTTTTTTTTTTACCCATTGTCTTCCCCTGTTTTCAAACGCCCTTCCCCTCATTATTCACAAAACTCGGTTTTCATTTTATCCTTCTTTTCTCATTTTTTCTTTCCCTTCCTTCCTTTTCCCTCCCCCATTCCCTTTTCCTTTTGAACAGTTTCTTCCTATTTCACATTATTGCTATAACTTCCAACCCAGATTGATGTACCCAATACTATTAAACTGACAAAATTGTTCCTTGGCTTTTTAAGTGTCGTAGCAACTGGTGTTTGTTTAGTTTCATGGCCTGTCACTCCTGTATTTGTAGCTTTGAAATTTGCAAATGTACCAAAGACCATTCTTCTTAGGAATACCTGACTTACTCTCCTACAGTTTCCCCGTTCTCAGGAATCCTGGTCTCTCAAGTCCTAGCTTCATCAGCAGCCCTGAACTTTAAAATTTAGCTCTCTAACTGAAAGTCTGAGCTGCTACTTTCTACTTATTTCTTTCCTGGCAGTGAAAACTAGAAAATGCTTTTAAGACAAAAAGTTGTTTTAAGTATAAAACTCACCTCAGTGGGCCTTCGTTCAATGCAGAATCTAGGATGCTTGAATCCTGGCTATTTAGTTGTCCTTCAATGCTTTTGAATATTTCATCTTACTTTTTCTATGGGGCTATTACACTGTTTTCTTCAGAAGGATTATTTTGATATAAGTTAATCCTTCATAGCCAGAAATGTAACTCTTGTAGGTATGCTTTATGAAAGACGCTCCAAACACTTCCCACCATTTGTAAAAAATGCCCCTGCTTCATTTTCAGGAAGAAATACGCTATTCTTAGCCCTTTGAAGAGTCCCGCACTTTGGGTTTACCTGATTGTTTCATTGTACTGTTATCATTTGAAGTATTTTTCTATTCTCCCTGTTTCTAGTACATATTTACATTTAAATATTGTTAGCTAATATCGTATTATAGGGAGTATAGTGCATTTTCTATGGCATGATGTCAGGAAGTTGTTCCTGAACTTTGCTTCACATTGGAATCACCTGGGAAATCTTCTATTTAAAGGGAAAAGTAAATTACTGACGCCTGACTTCTACCCGAGACATTGTGATTTCATTGGTTGGACTGTGACCGGAACATTGAAATTTTAAAAAAAAAGCTCCTTCTGTGATTCGAATGCAGTAAAAATATGGGAGCCACTGATGTAATGTCTGAGTTTACCACTTTTGGTTAGATTTCAATTGATTCATAGATTCAGGTGTTTTGAGTCTGATGCCTTCACTATCAAGTTCCCCATCAAATTTTGCGGGAAGATTGTTACAGCCATGGATGGTGATTACCTAAACATATTATTTCATTAAGAGCTGTGAATTTTTCTAGTCCTATTATTTTTCTGCTCTTGGTGAATTCTTTCCTGTAAGAAAGAACTTTCTCTCAGATGCCAGTTCAGTTACCTTGAAATATTATCTATGGAAAAAAAGTATGTTAAATGCTTATTTTTGATTTTTATATTTTCTGAATTGTAAGTTGCTGTCCTAGAACTTTCTAAATATGACCAGTGATTAATTATTTTGGTAATATTAAGAAATCATGGAATTTTATATTTTCAGCCTATATCATTGTACTAAATCCATTGTTCTTTTTGATATTGAAGCTGAGTCAAATTTGGCCAGAGAAAGTCCCTTTCTGTTGGTTCCAAGTCCTTTTAACATGACTCTAGTAGTTTTTGTTGGCTTCTTATAAGAAACTTTGCTAGTTCCTTCTGTCTGTTTCCTGGCACGGATCTGGAAACAGTTATTTTTTCAAGAATTCCTGATACCTTTTAGTAAAAAGAGATGCCTAGAAGACCAAAGCAGAATCACTAAATGTAGCCCTGTCTTTAACTATCAACCTATTCCCCCCAAATTAATAATGATATTCCTATTACCAAGAGTAATATCATTATTCTATTTCTGCCATATACTATTTGTCTCAGAATACTTACTTACTTTCTCTGTTCTTCAGTGTTTTCTATAAAATGGTTCTGAATGATAATTTAAATAATCTAGGTATAATGTCTGACCCACTGACTTTTTAATAGCCAGTGATAGAGTAATGATAGTGGCAGTGGTGGCAGTTAGATATCAATAATGGTATCAGTGATTATTGTGGTTCATTTTTCACCAAATTAACATGCACCTACTGTGTGTAAGCCCTGGACATAGTCAGTAATCATTTATTTTTCAGTAAATAAGCAATATGTCCTTCTTTTATGCAAGATTTCATGCTGGGCTTTAGGAATGCAACAGGAACCAAGATAGGCATAGTTCTTTTCAAGCAGAAAGACAAAAAACATGTAAACTGGCAAATGTGTATTATGATAGATCTGAAATCACTCACTCAGGTATTTCTTTAGGTTCTAGTAACATTGCAAATGACTTTGCCCTACCAGAAAAATGACTACTTCACAGTGATGTTGTCGAAGTGGCCGTATTGTAATGTCTTCTATTCAGATTTCCCAGACATTTTGCTGAGTCACTGTATTTTCTTCTGGGAATCTTTCCCCGTGGAGAACTAATTTCAGTCATGAGGAATCCTTTGCAGTGGGTCTCCGGATAGAAACTGGAGCCTTTCTGCCTCCTTCTGGTTTCTCTTTCCTCCATCTGCAGCCAGGATTCTGTGATCAGCTGACCCCCAAGTGTGCGCCCCTCTCCTGGAAATGGAAAGTGCCGTCACCCATGACTTGGCATTGGAAGAGCAGAAAGCTGCCATCAGAGCTGGGATATCTGCAGAAGCCAGAGCAGGAAACGACATGGTTCCTCCTGTTCCTTCGGGGGGAAAATGATGTCCCAAGATGCCCGCTTCTGAGGCTGACTGAATGAAAGATCAGGAGAAAATCTGCTTTACGTCCTCAGTTAAGACTATCCTCATGCTTTGAAAGAGTCAAATTTTGGCTTTCTGTGCAGCGGCCAAAAAACAGTCTCAGAAGGGCAGGAGCACAGGACCCTGGCAGGTGAAGCGGCTTCTCACCTCCCCTTTCCTTCCGTGGCAGTTTCCTTCCATGTGGAAGAAGCCTCCTCCTTGGCAGTTCGGCCTCTTTGCTTGCGCAGCCTGCTTTCCTTGCCCTTTCTGCCAGGGGACTCCTTGGGATTCTGCCTCTGCTTGGTTGGTGCACATGACTCCAGGGATAGAGCCAACTCTCTGTCACTGGAGGTGGGAGGTGTCAGCTGCAGGGTGTGCATCTTGCTGTCTACAGGCTAGAGGGAAGCTTCTTTCACTGTACAAACCTTAACTGATTCTACGCAGGGTTCTAGGACCTGAGATAAAGTTAAGAACCTAATAGAATCCATTCCTGTGCTCGGGGGCAGAGACGGTCAAACTAAGTCCAATGGGTCAAAGTTGACTGGGACATGTTTGTCTGACCCTTCTCAGCTAAAAATGGGTTTACATAAAGTATTCTTCTAAAGAAAAAAAAAAAAAGTAAGAGACTTTGTGTACCTCAGAAAGCCAGAAATATTTGTTATCTGTCTCTAGGGAAAACATTTGCCTGCCCTCAAAGATCCTGAGTAGGAGTCCAGCATTTGGTGACTATGGGTTCAGATACTGACTTGACCATTTACTCAGTAAGCACTTTTAGGCATGTGGCCTCGTGCCTCTGAACTAGGTCTTTCTATCAGTTAAAAGGCAACACTAATAGTTGGGCAACACACAGGGAATGCCTGTACTGTGGCAGGAAATTTCAGGCCTAGGTACAAAGTCAGATAACAGGCAAATAAATGAAATTACGTGCATCTCTATGAAAGCATGAGGAGGATAAAGGGAGCAGGATAGTCAAAGATAGATAAGGTAGTTTTGGGGCAGGCAGTTGTGTATAAGAAAATGACTTACGAAAGAACGGCCAATTGGTCAAATGCTAAGTAGCTAAATGAAGGAAGGCCAAATGTTGGCCACTGGCAATCAGAAAATATACTTTCCTGATCACCTTTTCTAGGAACATGCTTGAGTAGTCTTTGACCTTTATATGTTCATAATAAAGTACAAAAATATGATGATTCTGGCCTTTAAAAGCCTAGAGTGATCCTTTAAAGAAAATTAATCCTATAATTAGACTCAGTTTTTAAAAATACCTGTTAGTTTATATTTCTGAATTCAATAATTATAGATAATGGGGGACACACCTACTCCCCTTTTAGATAGTGTCCACTAAGATCTGCCTATTTCAAAATTACTCTACTCTTAACGTGCTCATTAGAAACACTTTGCTATTAAAATCTTACAAATGTAACCAAGTTAAAATTAATGCCAGTGATTTTTAAGGGTCCCTCGGAGCCAGTGTTTACAAGCTGCATTTAGGCTAATTGCAGTGAACAGTTTTTGGGTTTCTGACACAGAGCAGTGTCCCCCCAAACTTCCTGTCCTATTTTCTGCTTGTCACAGAGAATCTTTATCTTGTTGTTCATCCGCAGTCATCAGAAGAAACTGGCCGTGTACCACCGCTGTATCACCGGGGAGAAAAGCCAGTGCCATTACCCCAGGATGGGAAAGAAAAAATAGCCCGACTCCTATTGATTCGCATTTCTCAGAAAGAGTGATGCCTTTAACACTCTGTAATGAAAGTTTTTATACGTGAAAGGGATTACCAACACTGGGCTGTTATTGTCCTTTGATGTGCCCCAGAAATCGTACAGTAGAAGTTATTAAAGAATAAATTGTGGGAAGCCAGCTGCTGTACCTGAGCAGCTTTGTGATTTGCCTCTAGCCAATCTGAGTAGCTGTGAGTTTTCTTTCTTCTCCTCCTGGTTAAGTTTGTTAGCTTCAGGAACTTTTTTTTTTTTTTTTTTAAATTAAAACAGTTGTGTTAGAATGGACTGGCAAGTTGTTTCATTTCAGGGTAGCAAATGAGCTGAGCCTTAAAAATGAATAGCAGTATTACCCAGGCACTTGTGTCAAATGTGCCCTGCTCCCTGGAGGCTACTGAAGGTGCCTTTTGTCCCCTTCATAGATAAGGAATGTGAAGCTCAGAGAGGTCAAGATGTGGCCGAGGTCTCTGTGCCAATTGAATGCCCACCTGGGAGCATGAAACTGACTTCTATGACTCAAAGTCCAGTGATTCATTCCACTCACACTACAGTAACTTCCCTGTCCACTGAGAGAGAAGGTTAAAATTGTTTAAAACCCGGAAAGTGATAAAATATGAAGAAGTCATATGCTGTGAGCCTGTGCGTTTCCCAGCTTTCCACTGAACCAGAAATCGTCGGGGCACGACTGTGGGTCTCAGACCTTTCCCTGGCAGCTGGGCCTGGGCTCCACAGAGGCGAGCTGTGGCTCACGGTTAAGTCACACAGATGGAAACCAGGCAGCGCTTGGGTGTGGGCTCATGCTTCCTCCTCACTTGCCCAAATTAAGCTGCCTAACTGTGTTCCTGGGAGGCGAAGGCTTGTCAAGGGTCAGCGAGCTTTCCTGAACCGCTCTCTAAAATGAGGGATGCATGTATTTCCTTTCCCACATGACACTATCACTGCACAATAGCTTGAAAGATTTTTTTCTACATTTGGATTGCTTTATTTGCTTCTTGTTCTAATCCAAAAGATATCACATAATACCATCTTTCTTCGAACTCTATTTTGATCCTTGATTTTTTTACATTCACAGGTAAGGAATATTCCAGCTATGTGAAGGTTGCATTTTATGTTTAAGTAGAATCATACTTTATTGTGTTTTAATAATAATAAGTGATATTTTTTGTGTTTACAGTGGAGGCCAGCTTTACACATGTTACTTAAATTTTTACTAGTCCTATAATACTGGAGTTTTTATTCTTCTTAGAAAAATAGAAAAGCTGAGTCCCAGCACAGCTAAGTAACTTGCTCAAGATAACACACAGCTAGTTTGTGGTGTAATGATGATGTGGAAGTGAGTGATTCAGCTCATACCCCTGTTCCTGACCACTCTACCACACTTCCTCCCCAGTGCAGGTTCATAAACGCACATTTATTTATTTATTTATTTATTTTGAGACAGGGTCTTACTGTATAATTGAGCTCGCTATGTAGTCCAGGATGGCCTTGAACTCATGGAAATCTTCCTGCTTCAGCCTCCTGAGTGCTGTGATTACAGGTGTGCACTACCATGCCTGGCTCATAAACTAAGGATATTTTAAGCACATTTTTCTTCCTATGCATTAAATTGCTTTAGAGCCTTTATTTATCTCTTAATTACAGACTGACTTTTCTTCCAGCTTGTCTTAATTTACACTTGCATTTTCCATAAGAGGAAACTGATACCCAAAGAAGTGTCAGCCTGTTCCTTTTCACACTTCTCCCAGTCTGTACCCCCAACCCCCTTTGCTACATGGCACCCACCTCCAGGGTATTCAATGTCAAATTCCAAGGTTCTGTGATTCTGGTCAACTTGCCTAGTGCCCCAAAGCTGAAGAAGCTATATTCTTCTGTCTTCTGTCAGTCCAGAAGTACCTTTGTTTTATTGCCGAGAAGGTGGTGGGGAAATGAGTGGATTCTCAAAAGACAGAGCACTGTAGTTTTTAACTCTTTCCTCAGGTAAGCCTCAATTTTAGAAGAATTTATTTTCATCAAGGTTTATTTATAACTGGCAGTATGTATATATAAACAGTGTGTCCTTTTGATGATTTTTAGAATTACAGACAAATTTTGACTTTTAGCTTATTTGAGAAAATGTTATAATCTAAAGAATTTTTTTGAGTAATGTGAGATATTTTGGTACATTTTTATCTGACTGTCTATGTTTTAGAGTCAGAGCTAGAAGCTGGGGTCTAAATTATATCCTGTGCCTTTTTTTAAACCTCTTTATGGCCTCATGAGCAGCATTTGGAAAAGAAGCCTTTGCTACCCTACTTCTGCTACATTCAGACTAGTGGGGTTGCCTTTTTCCACAAAAACAAGACATGGAGACTCCTGTTAATGGGAGGATGGAAGCTTTATCTTGAATTTCAATTATTTGCTACATTTTATTTATCTGAGGAGAAGCAAAGGTGTGAAAAAAACAGTATGTCCAAAAAATTCTTCCTTTAGAAGAATCCTCTGTCCTCCATAATAACTGAGAGATCAGAAGTCCTGGCAGAAATCAGAAAAATTGTCCTCACGTAGTATTTGCTATTTGACCGGGAATCACATTTGAAAGAAGCAGTGGTTTAGGAATTATGTTATGCCTGAAGGTGCTTGTGGCCATCTTTATGATTTTCCTTACTTTTTGGAAGTTATCAGTTTTCTGATGAGAAAAAGCAGCTCTATTTTCTCAAATTCTCCCTAGAACAACACATGACATTGAAACTGGAGACTTTGGCACAAAAATCATTTCAATTTTGAGATTTCAACTTGCGATGTCCCATTGATCCATCTCTAAGTCCCACTGGAAGATGCTGGTAATCTGCCCAGCTCTGGTTAACTGTTTAATGTGAACAACTATAAAGCAACAGCTAATTCTTTTCCATGCCTGGTCTCAGAAGAAACTGTATTTTTGTGGTACCCAGAGTGATTTATTGTCTCCTGTGCAGATGAGAGTTAGATTTTACAACAGCATTAACATGGTTCTGGAGGAAACACACACTCTCCACTTCAGCCATTATCCCCAGTCGTCATCTGAGGGCTGCTGAGCGACGCATGTGTGCAGTGGCATATGGCGGTGGTGGAGCGACTGAGGCCCGGGGAAAGCTGGGAGACAGTCTGATGGATTTCTTTTAGATACCAAATTAGACAGTTCCCTCAGGAGATGAGAGCAGGGTATTTTTCATGAGGTTTTCCCCTCCCTGCTAGTTTTCCAACTTCTCTAAGAGTTAATTACTTTTTTGTGAGTCCAGGATTGGGCCTCCGGATTAGGTTGGTGACTGGCTGACGAATGGACGGTTCCACCCGGCAAAGACATTTTTGCCATCTCCCTTCTGCCTTCCTGCTTGGGTCCCCTTTGTGTAAATCAAAGTCACAGCAAACACTATGGAGCCATTGGCAGGAAAGGCAGGTCCCTATTGTTAGGCCCTGTGGAAAATTTTCTCTTTATTTGATTTTGGTGGTTTCAGTCATATCTTCTAATACAGTTTCATACAAATATAATCTGGCTTCCCCAGCCTGGTACAACCCAAATCAAAATGATATTATACCTCTTTTCAGCTGTAAATCCTTCCTCAAATTAAAGCTGGAAAACCTAATCTGATCGCGGTCCACAGGAGAGGAGGGGTGCCTCTAGCACCCCACCAAGAAAAGCATTAAGTATCTAATGACAGCTTGACAGAGACTTTTATCTTTTGTCTGCTGTGAAATAAAATCTTCAAAGTTATCTGGCTTTTCTTTGAAACTTAGCACAGGCATACTTGGCCAGTCGTCTCAAAGCTGATGCCAGGAGGGCAAAGATTGAGACCTGTTCTTTTTCACTCAGCTCTGTTTATGCTATTTGTGTGTGTGCATGTGTACGTGCGTGTGCGTGTGTGTGTGTGTGTGTGTGTGTGTGTGTGTGTGTGTTTTAATAACCTGGGAAGAAGCGAGGGTAAATCTGGCATGTGGCTAATTTCCAGGAAGGTTAAGGACACAGAGTCACAGAATCCCAACAGGGGTTCAAGCAGGAGACTGATGAATTAATTGAACTCATCAATTAACTAATGAATTAATTACTCTGTGTGAAGACAGGATGAGGAATGGGTCAATTTTAGGGGAGAGGCGGATTCAGGAAGCTGGAGACCTAGGTGAGCGGGGCTTCCCGTGAAGCTCTACTGAAGGTGCCCTGTGAGTGGGCAGCAGGGACGAGGAAGAATCTGCAGAGAGTGCTGGTGTGAGAGAGGATTAGTAAGCAAACATCAGTGCTAGGAGCACAGGCGAGTGACAAGCTGAGACACATCTATCACAGTTCCTGAAGAGGCTTGCTGTGCTCCTCACTGGCTACATCTACCTTTATTTTTTCAGGGGTTTTCTAGGACTTTTAGACATGTCCCTCGTAAGGCTGGAGGGACTCTGATGACTTCGGAAAGAGTTCAGATTCTATGAGCTGTAAATGTCTTCAGAGCACTGTTAACTTTCAGGTCTTCTCAATGGACCAAGTTGGGGATGGTTATTCAGAATCACCTGTCTTGTGTTCAACAGTATCTTCTTGAAGGGCTGACTTCTTCAATACTGCATTTCATTCATAAAACTGATAGAGCCACAGGTTATTCTGTGGTGTCAGTTACTGATCCCTGAAAGGAGGTTCTCCAAATGGGCATAATGAGGCCAAGCCTGGCTAGGAGAATCTTGGGGTACTTTAGTGATACATAGAGTCTTCTAGGAAAACGGTGTCAAATAGCATCCTAGTTTGAACCAGTCTCTGGGAAGATACTTTGAGAAAGATACTGTTAGACCCTCAGCCCTCCAGTATACTTACATCCCCCAGGGCATCCAGCATTACAGAAGAACCTGAGTAAATCCCTGATATTATCATTTAGAAATATGTTTTGGGAGCAGCTAGCAAGTGTCAGGCAAATCAGGTGCTGTTTTAGGCTTCAGGGACACTGGAGTAACTAAAATGAACTGTATGCGTGCTGTAGTACTGCTATCTTTGTCACCTTTACATGGACACTGTATCTTAAAGATCACTGGTAGCTTACAGTAATTTAGGACTTCATAACAGAGGAAGGCAGTCTGCAAAGATACATTGAAGCAGTAGATTAGGAACAATAGAAAGAACAAAAGAGAAACAGGAAAGCTGTTATTCTGGAATCTGGGCAGTATAAGTTCCTCAGACTAAAGGCACAAGAATTTATCAGTGAAAGATGGAGATGGAAAATCATTGGTTTTATTTATTTATTTTTTTCCTTGAGTTTTCCTTGATTCTGGTTTAATACTGGATATGGCTTTGGTTATGCTAAGCAGTAATAAGCAACCTTTGAGTCTCGGAGGCTTAAAGAAGTTTATTGGAGTTCTGTTTATAAAATGGCAGAATAAGGAGCTCAGCGAACCCTTTGGCTCACCAAACAACCATAACTCATGAAAATTAAAAAGAAGCCCAACTTCGTAGAGTCTGTGGAAATCATTCTCATGGAATATAGCAAATAAGAAATAGGCATATAAGAAGATCTAAATCTTTATAAGAACATTTAGAGTCTAGCAGATGAGTCACAACCTGCTTTCTATTCATTCTCCCTTCTGCCCAGCTCAGCAAGATGGAAGCTGCACTCTGGTTGGATGTTGGCAAAAACATGGGGTCCTCTTTCCCCTCCACTTTTGGTCAAGGGATATGATAGCTCCCTAAGAGGGGCAGTCCACCAGAATGTCTTAACCCCTCCACCTCTAAGTTATAGAGGTTCATTTCCTGTTGGAAGTGCTGGAAAGTTAAGGGGCTCTTTCCCTCTAACCAGACCCTTTATATGGTACAAGGGCCTGGGTGTGTAATCTGAGAGTAATGAGCCTCAGTTTACACATTGGGATGACCCATGCTAGGAAAAGCAAAACAAACAAAAAACAAAACAGAAGCTATTGCCTGCAATCAGTCCCTTACTCAAAAAATACTTCCTAAAAAAAAACTTCAGAAGTGATTGAATTTGCTAAGGCGAGAGGCAGTCCAAAAAACCAGAGAACTCTCAAACTTTCCCCAAAGGAACTGACTTTATTTGAAACAGAGTGTGGAGAGGGGATTTTGAGTATTCCTTGTACCAAGAAATGATAAATATTTGAAGAGATTGATATGCCAATTACCCTTATTTGATCATTATACTTCATATACAAGTGTTGAAATATCACACTGTACTCTACAAATATGTACCATGATTATGTGTCAGTTAAAAATAAAAAAAAACTATAACAACCCAAAAAGCATCCATGTTTGATGAGAAGAAAACCTATATTTATAGAAGATATGATCCCATACATATGTATATCTGTGTGTGTGTGTGTGTGTGTGTGTGTGTAGTACATTCTAATGAATTCACTGTATTTGGAAAACAGAATTGAGAAAACAATTCCATGTAGAGGGAATCTAAAAGAACAGAATACTTGGGAAAAAGTTTTGTAAAAGAAGTAGAAAACTTAAATTTCCCATTTACATGAAAGTCTCAAAAGAAACTAAAGACTAAATAAATGGCAAGACATTTTATGCTTGTGGATTGGAAGTCTTAATGTTAAGATGACAGCATCCTGAAATAACATTCAAATTCAGTGCAATCCCTGTAAGAATTCCAGTTGACTTGTTTGTAGTAATTCAGAAGTTAATGCTAAAATCATAGCAAGTCAAAGGACCTCATGAACAAAGAAAAAGTTATAGGACTTTTTGGCTTCAAAACTCAACCCTACTCTACAGTAACCAACAAAATAAGATACTGACATAGGATATAGAACTGAGCTCCAGAAATGAATGCTCACATTTACTGGTAATTGATTTGCATCATGTTACTAAAGTATTTTAATGGAAAAGACTAATCTTTTCAACAAATGCTTCTGGAGCAACATGGTATAATCATGTATAAAAGAATAAGGTTAGATACCTACCATACTCCATATTCAAAAATTATCTCAAATGGCATCAAAGACCAAATTGCAAAAGCCAAAACTATAAAACTCTTAGAAGAAAGCATGAGTGTAATATGTGATTTAGGATTAGGCATTGTATTTTATATATGTTGCCAAATGCAAAGGTAACAAATGAAAAAACACACAAGGTTTTGTGCTACAACATGTATACCAAGGTACTGAAAAAAAAAGTATATAGTATAGGAGAAGATACTTGAAAATTGTATATTTGAGATGAAATGTATCCAGGCTACATAAAGAATTTTCACAACTTGGTAATAAAAAAAACAATCCAATTAAAAATGGCCGAAGATTCTGTGTAGATATTTATCTTTAAAAGATATGCAAATGGTCAATAAAACAGTGAAAAGATGCTCAACATCATTATCCTTTAGGGGAATACCTTCGAAACAACTGATCTATCACATCACATGAGTAGGGTGGCTATAATTGAATAGCAGATGTACAGATATTTGAATCCTCATGCATTCTTGCTGCAGATGTAAAATGGTACAGTGACTTTGGAAAACAATATTGTATTTCCTCAAAGTCTTTGAATATATAGTTGTATATGGTATAGCATTTTCACTCATAGATATGTACACAGCAAAATGAAAACATATGTCCACACAAAAACTTATACATGAACGTTCATTGTGACATTATTCTGACTTCACAAAAAACTTTAAACAACTCAGATGTTCAATTAACAAATGGAATACTGATATGGGCTACAACATGTATGAACACTGAAAACATGATAGTGGAAAGTGTCAATCAGAAAAGACTGATTACTGGATAATGGAGAGCCAGGTAAAGGCTACCACAGACATACTTAACATTATTAACATTACTACATAGTTCCTTTAATGTTTTGTACTTCAAGTACCTTGCCTTTTGCAGCTTGTTCTTTTTCTCCCTGGTAGACTGTTTCCGTTCTCCCAAATGTCTTACTTTCTAGATCATTGTCAAAGCAATCTCCTGCCCCTATTCCTATTGTCCCTGCTTTTGATTAGATTTCTATATTTTGCTGGGGCTCTGCACCAGCTTCCTAACCTGGCCTCTTGGACTTTGGATTTTGTTCAAATCCACAGTAGCTACAGCGATTTTTCTAAGGTTCATGTCCAGCCTGTCAATCTGCAGAGTAAGTTCTTCTAGTATATGTCCATTATTGTTAAGATGAATTCCATGCTTCTCTATATGACTTAATTTCCTGCTCATCACTCATCACCCCTTTCTGCTTGCTTTATGTTCCATCAGCATTGAAATGCATGAAATCCTCTGCACAATCATGCTGGGTATTGCCTTTACTATACTCTACATGCCATTTCTTCTCCTTTGAATGATTTTCTACCTGAAGACATACCAGATGAACACATCCTTGTTTTATCTAGAATTCTTCTACCATGGTGGTCCATTTCTAACTGCTGTTGTATTTATATTTCACCAATATCGCATCTTAACGCTTGTTCCTTGTGTTTAGTCTGAGTGAACTGAGTCTACAGCTCATGCAGTGTCTTCCACATGATGGTTCTTTGTGAGTCATAAAGGTTTTAAACTTAAACTTCGGTAGCTGTGGGTGAGAGTTGGAAGTATGTAATACCTCATGGTGTGGCAAGCATAGAGTAACTCAGATAAAGAAGGACACATTTTTCAGCTAAAACATAATGCAGTGGAAATCCTGGTTTTCTTGTTTATTAGCTTTGGAACTGCAGCTGGCATGTAGTTGCTTAGTAAATCATTTTTGTCAAATATGAGGTTTATTATGCATTCCCCCTCTGTCTTTCTCTCCCTTAACAGCATATTAGTCTTTGCCATCCACTTAACAAAAATGGTTTATTAAGCAACTACATGCCAGATTGTATAAACTAGAAGGTAGACTTTAGCAGATGGGAAAGGGGCTCAGGCAGGGAGGAAGAGAGAGGGCATTAATGGAACTGAAAATGATTAAGCTACATTATCTGCATGTACCAACTTCTCAAAAACAACATCATTATTCTGTATCACTAATACATGTACTATTCGTTAAAAAAATATCTTATAAAAACCTGTCTAGATTTCTTCCTTAAAAAAAATCAATAGCTGAAGTGCGATTTGCTCTAAGGTAAAGGACAGGTAAGACATGATATTGAGTGAGATGTGGGTATAAGCCTTTCCCTGCTGGTTGCAAGCGACTTTTTAAGCCAACTCGGAAGTCTGAGGAAAGGCCTATTGGGTACTTGTCACTGGAAGGAAGTATGAGTGGTACCTTGGTTCACAAACTTAATTATTCCCACAATTCTGGTCACAAACCAAATTGGATGAGAACTTTAATTAAATTTCTCCATAAGGTCAATATTGAACCTAACCATTGAGTTTGATTCAAGTCATGTGCTTTGAATCAAATCATGTACTTTCAAGAGGCACCATGATGAGAGATGGAGTCTTTTTTTTTTTTTTTTTTTTGTCTTCTTGAGATAGGGTCCCAGTGTGCAATTCAGGCTGGCCTTGAACTCACTTTGTAGCCCAGGCTGGTCTCGAACTTGCAACAATCCTCCTGCCTCAACTTCCAGAGTGCTGGGATTACAGGTGTGCACTACCATGCCCGACTTGTTTTTTTTTTTTTTTTTTGAGACAGGGTCTTGCTATATAGTTCATTCTGTCCTTCAACTTATTTGTAGCCCAGGCTGGCCTCGAACCTACAGCAATTCTTCTGCCTCAGACTCCTGAATTCTGAGATAACAGGCACATGGCATCATGCCCAGATAGACATGGAATCTTGACTGGGATTTCAATCTTGATTCTGTTGCTGAAAAGATGAGTCACATTGACCCAATTGTTGACCTTTCTGAGTATCAGCACTCTTGTCTCTAAAATGGGGATAACTATCTCTCCTTTGTGTATCTTCAAGAACTAAAATCCTGAATAACACAGCAAAATTTATTCTCCTTACACAGTAGGCAGTCCATTGGCATACTGGCTTTTTAGCTAAAGGGCAATTCTTTCCAGAATTTAACTGTATGACTACATATTTATATTTTAATGCTGTAATGCTTTTGCAACTTGACCTATCAATTGCCAAGCGATCCTTAAACATTTCTAGAGGCCCTACCTCATGCCCATCACTGCATAGTGCTCTAGGAACGACAGAGAAATTTGAGGTTATTAAGTGCCCACTATGAAAGTACATTTCCTGGATATTTTTTCATATAATGCTCAGTATGCTCACTGGTAGGTGCCTCAAAGAACTGTCAAAATTTCAGAATAATTTGTGTGCAATGGTCCTATTATGTTTAAAAACTTAGGAGAAATAACTGTAAGAGTAAGTGTGTTAGAAAGCAGACCAGAAAAAGCAGACCAGAAACATGAATACCAAATTGTGAAAATAGCATTTATCCCTGAAATAAGTAAGGGATTGGTGTGTTAGGATCACTTGTAGGTTAATGGTTTAGTCTGTTCACTTCTGCATGGTTTGAGATTTTTGCAATGGCACTACATTCATGTATTATTTGGATTTTTAAAAATTGGAAGATTTTTTTCCATACAGTTTTACACTTACAGAAAAATTGAGAGGTAAGTATAGAACATTCATATTTATATTTCATCATTTCCCAGATTTTCCACTATTATTGACTTCTTGCATTAGTGTAGTGATTTTTTTTTATAGTTGATGAACCAACTCTGATACATTATTATTAGCCAAAGTCTGTAATTTGCATTAGCGTTCACAATGCATTGTGTGTCATATAGTTTTTGAAAGCTGTTGGTTTGGTCACATATAGCCATCATTATGATCTCACAGTATAGTTTTACTGCTGTAAAAACCTGTGCTCCACTGGGCATCCTTCCCTCCCTTTCCCAAGTCTTTGAAAAGCACTCATCTTCCTCTTCTTTCCATAGTTTTGCCTTTTCGGTATGTGATAGACTAGGAGTCATACAATATGTAGCTTCCTCAGGTTGGCACCTGTCACTTAGTAATACTGAATATTGTTTTGGATATCCCACACCTTTTGACTTTTAACATAAGCTTCATAATCACTTTGTTAATATCCACCAAATCATTGGCTGAGTTTTTTTTAAAACATTGAGATTGCATTGAGTCTATATGTAAAATTAGGGAGAACTGGTATCTTAGCAATATTGAGTGCTCCTATGTATGTGGTGGACTTTTTCTTAGTCTCAATGTCTTTCACTGAAGCATTATAGTTTCACATGTAGTTTCATATATTTATAATTTTATATGTATATATAGTATCATATATATAGTTTCAAACATATAGGTAATATGTAGTATACAGACTTTCAAAATTTATGCCCAAGTATTTGCATGTTTTACTATTAATGTAAATGTTACTTTATTTTTAATTTCAAATTCTAATTACTCATTTTTAGTATACGAAATACTGATTTTTGTATATTAAACTTGTATCTACACCCTTATATTAGTTCCAGAATGTGTTACTTGTATAATTAAAATCTTCAAAAACAGAATCAAAGAGTATGGAGGAGAAAACTAGCTCAGCACACCAGGATATATGATAAAATACAATGAAATATTTTGGTATGAGGTGTGTCTTTTGTCAGTTTCTTGCAATGGTTTAGGATTTGTTTTGTTCATATTTGATAATGTATAGATTTATATAAGAAGTGAATCTGGCATGAGTTTATAAGAGATAAGATGCGAATAAGTCCCGTGGACATCCAAACAAGTGATAATACTGAACTCTGTTAATGTGCAAATAAAAGAGCATGTAAAACCAAAGAGCCTAGAGAATGATAGGCCCAACAACTGTGACTCAGTAGCAAGAAACATTAGTGGCAAAGGCGTTAGTAATTGATAGGTACTTCTCAGTGTCCGTGCAGAAAACAGTGCATGCTGAATGCCTAGGGGAGAATAGTGAGGAAGATTTCATTTCAGTACATGTGCCTGACTTCCACAAAATAGCATCCCCATCTCTTTTCCTTCTACATCATCTCAGTCTCCTCTCCAGGCAGTCTTTCCTCAGAACCATTCTGGAAGAGTATTCTGATAAATGTAGTTCTTGCTATTGGTTTTACAATGCAGAGAGTTCAGAGATCATATCATGTAATCATATTTTATTTGTATGAAAGTTCTACAAAATGCCTTTTATCTATATGATTCTCTAAAGTAGACATTGATTCTTTTTATATATGAAAATGTCTTGATATATCTGGCAGAATGTCACACACATAGTAGGTACTAAAATATTTGCTTAATGAATTATATGCTTCAACTACTGTTATGATAAATGTAAATTACTGAGTAGCTAAATTAGACCATCACTTTGCTCTGTCCAATGACTGGAACTAAAATGAATATTCCACTTAAATTTCTGATTTATTTCATTCTTTTTACTGCTGTTCTTTTACTATAGGTTTGTACTGGTCGTTAAATTTCTGTCTAGAGTAATGAAACATTAGTATATATTTGGTATGTTCAGTCTACAGAATCACATTTTTTACATGATCATACCTGGTATGGCTGAGAACAGCTGAATGGCTCCTCTAATGATTCCAGAATACTGCGGTGAATGACAAATTACTGGTGTCTAATATTATATGATCAGTAAATGACTGTTATGTGCTTTATTTCTCTCCCTCCAGGAAGGATAGATTATTCCCAAATAGCAAATTGCCATATGAAAATGCCAATATTTACTCTCTGTTGATCCAAGGTAACAATTTGTGAGCAGTCATTTGATATAAGACACACTTACGATTTTTTACAAATCGATAACTAGTTAGGAAGAATGACTCTCTGGGGCACCCTGTCATGATGATGCTGACCTTCAGGTCTGGGAGGGTGGGTTTCACGAAGAATTTCTGAGCTGTCAGTCCATGTTATTGTCTGAATAGAAGAGAGACTTCATTGCATTTTGCCTCCCAAATTGATTTAGGTTAGTTTTAAATCTCAGAACAATAACTCTGAGTTTTCAGAGCGAGAGTAAGGTAAAAAACTAAAGCGAAATTAAGAAATATCTACAATTTTCCTCACATGGTGCTACCGTCTATGTGACATACTCTGTTTCAGGTATTACTACTTTTTGGTTTTTGTTTTCAAAGTATACATCCTCTCTCTGTCTCTCTCTGTGTTTCTGTCTCTGTGTTTCTGTCTCTGTTTCTTTGTCTGTCTCTCTGTCTGTCTGTGTCTCTATCTGTCTTTCTCTCTCTCTGCCTCTTTCTCTGTCTCTCTTCTGTCTCCTCCCTACTTCACATTCTGAGTCTTGGTTCTAACTGTAGCATTTTGTGCCTTAAGCTCTTCTCAATTCATGTGCTGACTCTCTGCTAGGTTGATTGTGATACTCTCCTTGGACTTTTTTTATCCTCTTTATAGAGCCGTGCATTCTCTTTTTACCTCCTATCCTGACTTCCTTGCTTACTTCTCTCCCATGGCCTGCCCTTACCTCTGCTGTGTAGCATCCAGGAGCACTGGGCTGTCCTCTCCTCTCTGTCATGCCACATGGCAAGAAGGCTATAAGCCCCTCACCCTGACATGGCTGCTGTGGTTACTCTTGAAAGGCAATTCCTGGTGGCAAAAGTTCTTTAAAATTTGGACAAGTTAGAATAAGAGAAAAGGGGAGCAGAAAATGACGCCAAAAAAAAAAAAAAAAAAGGTAGTTGAAGGGGAGAGAATGCACAGAGAGGGGAGGAAGGTAAACGGAAGTGACAATGGGTGATACAGGAAGGAAGGTTGAGTTGGATGATGGAAAAGGAAATGTACTTACAGGCAAGAAAGATACTCCTAGCTCCATGTGAAAGGTCTTCTTCATTCCTGAGCTAGAACTTTCCCATTTATTTGCTAATCCTTGAGCTTCATTTACTTTTTACCTTTATGTGTTTGTGTTCATTCTTTTGGTCCTTCTTTTGCCTTCCCATGCTTCCCATGACATATTGAAATATGTGAGATAATTATACAGAGAAAATGTTTATTTTGGCTCAGACTTTTGGCGGCTGCTGGCCAAGATCAGGTGGAGTCATGGCTATGAGCCCCTGATAGGCATACTGGATAACCACAGTGGAGACTGCATGGCAGACCAGACTGCTCACCTCCTGACCAGGAAGCCTGTATCCCCAGTGACTTAATCAGACCATTAGGGTCTGCTCCTAGAGGTTGCACTGTAGCAGAAAATGCCCCCATCCCCAGTCAGTATACTTCAGTTTGTTAGTTGCCCAGGAAATAGTTCCTGTTCCAGATCCGGTTGCTCCTGTCTCTTAGAAACAGCTGGTCACTGTGATGCACACTGTATAAATCAATCCCCAGTTGACTCTGTACTTCCTGCTTGCTTATCCTATATAAGCCCTAGACCACCAGAGGTCAGGACCTGATATTCTGGAAATACCCCGATCAGTACCTGTCAGTGTAAATAAAACTGCCTCCAAATCCTGGGTGTCATTTTGGTGTTTCTGCTTGCTGTTGCATTGTTTCCTCACAGGAGTGCTTTCTTGGGAGCCAAGTCTTGAACACGTGAACTTTAGGTGGAAAACTACCCAAAACATGGCACCCATATTGCTTCCCACTGTGTGGCTAGCTCTTATCCTTCCTGCTTTTTATTGGGCCAGCTCTCCCAGCTTCAGCAGAGTGAGCTCTCCTGGCTTCTGTCTCTGCACTGATAGAAGAGTTGTCCAGACTGCACTCATCTTGTGAGGTGTGAGGCTTCCCTGTGCTACAGATTTTAGCCTGACCTCAATCTTAGAAGTTAGGAGTAACTTTTATACTTTATAAGAGAGGAGGGGACAAAGGAAGTGACAGTCAGACTTTAGAGTGATAGAAACATACTTTTGGAAAGTTTTGGGCTTGGAATACATGATTAATACTTGGAACCATGTGCTTACATGTAAGATTTCCTTCCTATTTTAAGTAATGACAGTATTCTTAGTTCTTGATTTTCTAAATGACAGTGGAAGGTAATAGAGTCAACCTCATAAAGACGGGGGAATTCCAAATAGCTTTTGTCATTCATACCAAGTACATATGTTGTTATCAGCTAAGATATATTGAGAGGCACTTGAAAGCTATGTTTAGACCATGGAAAAGGTTCTGTGACTGATTAATAATGTCTGACATACCCTGAGGAGGTAGGAATGGTAGACTGTGTGACATGTATTGGGTCATTTAGTCTCAAAGTTCTTACAAGAGTGTTTTGTATTTGTTACAGATATATATTTTGTAGATTTTATTTTCCAGGGAGGACGAGTGTCCCTTCTTTCAGAAATTTTTGAAATTTAATAATCCTTCATTATCACACAAATTTATTTCCTTCAACTTTGATACTTTTTTTTTTTTTTCGGCACCGAGGATTGAACTCACAACCTCGCGCCTGGCAGACAAGTGCTTAAGTTACTGAGCCAAACTCCCGGCCCCATTTCCTTCAACTTTGGACAGGTAATCTTGGCACAAGTGTTAATAAGCCACAGATATAACTTTTCCCTGTATTAAATAGTATTAATAACCAAATATTTATCATCTATTGCTAATAAAAAGCAGCATGAGAGTATTTGTTGTTTATTTTGTTTTTCCAGCAAGGTCAAGTATCTTTTAGTGGAATTATCTAATTAGTATCATTTGGAGATGGTTCAAAGGTTTTTTTGACTTCTCTAATAACACATTTTTCCTGTGGCAATATATCTGTATATCTCCATAGAGTCTCAGAGTGGGAAGGCAATTTAGATGGCTTTTGATTTATATGATTTGGGGAATGAAGATCAGAGATTATGTGAGAGTTTCACAGTTAGTTCATGACCCGTTTTTCCTTTGCATAAAGAATTGAACCTCCTCTATGACTATTTCCTTTTAAAAATCATGAATAACGCAGCCAGGCTGTCACCAGAGAGGTGGCCCTAGGTTTGGGTAAGCATTCGGGATATGTATGACATTGTTGAGCCATTTTAGAGGGCCACAAACATTTAGCAGTACTAGTGGTGGCCTGGTGAGCCACGAGGCATGTGACATGAGTTTTGAAGATGGTCAGATCAGGGACCCTGTGGAAGAGCAAAGTGGGGGGTCCTATGTGACTACCAGGAAGAAAGCCAACATATTCCCCTCCATTACTACACACATACAGCCCCACCACTGTTGGGGCTGGGCAAAACCAGTTCAGAGGTGTAGGAGAAGGAGTTTATCTTCTGGATAGTTTATTCTATGGAGGCTTCTTTTGTTAGCCATCTTATCTTTCTGTCATGTAGGCTCAGTTTGATGACAGAATAGTGATGTTCAGACAGGTAAGTCTTCAGATCTCATGTGTTATAGACCTGGAAATTGTGTAGGAAATCCTTGTCCTGCTTTCTGTAACAATTCCTCACAAATAGCAAAATATTGGTAGTATGTTGAGGTTGATGAGGAAACAATTTTTTTTCCTAACTTGCATAAGAAGCTTAGACTAAGGAGCCCTTTTCCTTTAATATCCTGTCCTTTATTTCCCTACTACTTGGTATAATATTGGCTTTACCACAATATATCATGGGCATGTTTTATTTAGAGGCAAATCTAGTCATTTGGTCTGCCATTGAACAAACTGGACTTCGTGTTAAACTGGATCTTCCATAGGGCTTCAGTAAAGATTTGTTTGCATGAAGAATCTCAGCCAGGTAAGACCTTACTGTGCTAAATGCACCTCAGATTCCATTTGCCAAAAGAGTGCTGGGCCCTTTGGTGAGACCCTCCTGAGCTATCTCATTTGCTCTTCGCACCACATAAGAGTAGCTTTTCTGACTCTTATTTCACGGAGAGGAAAGTGAAGCTTAGGATTCCACACCTTGAGGTTATGCAGCAGGTGTATGAAAGCTAGAACTGAAGCCAGTCTACCTCTGATGCAAAGTCATTCTCATTGTTATTCTAGGCATCTTCCTGAGGGGGAAACTTGCTTTCCAGAATGGTGCAGGAAGTGGGTACCTTGTATTATATTCCTATGCAAGTAAAATGACAGAAAAAAAATCTCTTATTAAATTACCTCTCAAAAATACGTAGCAATTGAAAAGAGCAGCCTCAAAGTGTTTTAGTGTTATTATTAATATGTTTTTTGTCATTTGCTCTAGTTATCAGAGCCCTTTTCAGGCAGGCACTGTGTGGGTTCTTAATACATTTCCACGTTGGTTCTATGCCTTTCCCTCCCTAATTGTTGTCTCAAGGAGCTGAAATACGGTCAAGTTGTTCAAATACTTGTATTGGGTTTTGGGACCTATTGTGCCCATGTTTAAGGTCTCCTAAAACACTCAGAGATTTATTAATGCTACTGTTCTCCATTCTCCTATGAATTGTATGAAAACTCCAGCATGAAGTTGAATTCAATGTGATGATGTCAGATTCCTTTATATCCGTCAATGTTTTCTACTTCTGTATTTACTTATTCTGTAGAATTAATCTCAATATCATTAATTAATAGGAACAGCATCAGTAATTGAAGCACTGTATAAATATTTAAATGAATCACAGACTGTTTGGCGAATGAAGGTGAATACATGTAGAAATTTATTACTTAACTTACACTTGGCAGTAAATAGACATTTCAAGCAGTTTCACATGCAAGTGCACAATAATGATTTAATACAAACAAATTACTAGTCAAGTGGAAATGAGTATATTTGACACAGTAGAATATAGCTCATAAACATAAATATAATAAAAATAATAATGCATGTTATTTACTTGTGTGTTGTCTAGCTACAGCTGCATTCTAGTTGCTTTGCAATAAAATTAAAGCAGCCAATTAAATACCCCATTAGCTGGCTAGAGACAGATCAGATGATAGCAACAATTAAAATCAGTGTAGAATAATATATTCAATCAGTCTATTCTTGCTTCTGCAAACAACATCTTATTGGAATAAAGTTCTTTATTTTGTACATGTGCTTTGAGTATGCAGTACATTGTGATAACAAGCACTCTGGGCTAATTCAAGGAGGATTAAAAGCTTTGCTCTGCTCGGCACCTGTTACGGTCTGTGTCTGGATGTCCCCCCAGAAGCTCATGTGGTCATAGGGTTGGCTTCTAGAATTTGTGATTGATTCATTGCCTAGTGCTGGGATTTTGGGTATGAGTGCTACACCCAGCATAGGGTGGGTAGCCTGCATACAACATAAGGGACAGAAAACACCTCCTCCCTCTCCTCCCTTTTGCTCCTGTCATTTTTGTTGTTTTTCACCACCATGAACTGTTGCCTTTTGCCATATGCCACTCTGCCTTGGAGCCAGCCGAGTATGGACTGAAACCTCCACAAACTGTGAGTTAAATAAATCTTTCCTTTCTTAATTTTGGGCCTGAGATGTTTTGTCTCAGCAATGGAAGAAAAGTAACCAAGACAGCACCTAAAGTAGAAGGCCTTTGGAGCACATTCCAGGCCTGGAGGCAGTATGAAGAGGAGTGAATATATAGTAATGGATGGATGTGTTATGTATGTGGTGGTATAATGCTTGCTTGAGCTGAGTGGTTGGAATCATGGAAAATTCTTTTTTATTCCCCTACAGAAGGGAATAAGAAGCCTTAGATAAACCAGCACTGGGATTATTTTGGATCACCAGAAATGAACATATTAATGCCTCCCACACAGGGGAAAGGCTTGAGGTCACATATTCATCAAATGTAATGCTGTTTCCTCTTGAAGAGATTTTGAAACAGCAGGATCTAGACATGTAACAGTTCCCAACATGGAGTGATAGTTATCTATATTCCCTTTACATGATTTTGCCAGGTCTGTGCATAACCAGTCATGTTAGTCCGCCTTGCATTCCTGTATTGAAATACCTGAGTTTATTAACTTGTCAAGATAGAAAATTTATGAAGGTTCCTATCTAAGATTGGGGTCCCATTGCTTTGGGCCTCTGGCAACCTTCTTACATCCAGGAAAAAATAAAAGAGATGCCAAGAGGCTGGAGTCCCTCTACTCTGTCAGGATATGATAGCAATGGCTTACTAAGCCCCACCTTGTACAGGTTCCACTGTTTTCAGAATGCCACCCTGGGGACCAAGCCATTAACACATGGGCCTCTGGGGATTTAATTACAGACCATAGCACCAATATATGAAATTAATATATTTAATATTTTTTTGAATCAACTCACTTTAAAAATGTTTACTTAAAAGGACAATTCTTCCTCCATTCTAAATGGGGAGTCATGTTACCTACCATGAATAGAAGGAAAACAAAATATACTCAATCAAAAGAAACCATCACAAATTAATTTGAAGTCAGTGCTATTTCATGATAATAGCTCTGAATATGACACCTACTTTCCCTTTGTTAAAAGGAGAGGAAGATTCACAAGTGTTGGCTTTTGAAAATGCGTGGCAACACATTGAAACTCTCTTTGATATAATAAAGGAGATTCAACAGGAATTTAAACAGAAATAATGTATTGCTGTCCAGCTCAGCATTATTTAGTACTCTAAATTGTGTTTACAGTCCTTTTTCATTTATCCCTTGTGGCCTATGTCCTGCCTGTAAAATCAGATTATCCAACAAGATGAGCCCTGGCGTGGGTGGAAGGAGTAATAGCCCATAGGAATGTGTTAAGGATGACTAGAGAAAATACCTGCCTTAGGCCACAGTTGCTGGGCAGGACAGTATGTTTAGTTCTGAGGGTGATTACTGGATCTACTCCCCTCTGATCCTTTCTTTCTCTTCCTTCTCGTGGGCGAGTCTCCTGGTGGGGGACACAGTTCTGTTCCCTCCTCCAGAGATTACTTCAAACATGGTAGCAGTGGGCTCATGTCTCTTTTCTTTCTTTCTTTCTTTCTTTCTTTCTTTCTTTCTTTCTTTCTTTCTATCAACCTTTTAATGTCTATTTAAGGCCCATGTTTTTAAGGATTGAGTGAGAGGGTGAAAGAGTGCAACATACTTCACTACTGTTTTCAATCAGGGCATTTTCTCTCCCTCACAGAACATAAGGAATACCCATTAAAAGGAGAAAATTTCAGCAGAAGCAGAAACATTATTTCAAACCTGTAGAGGCTTCCCTAGATGGATTTATACTATTCCAATTTTGGATTCAAAGGTCAAAGTATTCAATTACCCAAATTTCATTAGCTCCAAGATAACATGATTTATAAAATATACTAACAATTTAATACAAATTATTGGAGAAAAAGCCTCTACATTAATTATGCATATTACTTTGAAAAAGATCATTTTTAGACCATGGAAAATCTTAAGGAAATGGTTATTTTATTATTAAAAATTGTATTTTCTAGCAAGGCATTGTGGTGTACACCTGTTATCTCAGCACTCTTGGAAGATGAGGCGAGAAGATAGCCAATTCAACCCCAACCTAAGAAATTTAGCAACTTAGGGAGCACCTGTCTCAGAAACAAAACAACACCCCCAAACCCGAAACAACGACAACAAAACTAAATTTATAAGGGGTTGGAAATGTATGTCAGTTTAAAGGCCCTGGGTTCAATTCCCAGTACCCACCTCCCTCAGTCCTCTTGCATTTTCTTTTCTGTCAAGGTTTTCATTACTTTAACATAATCTTGTTCATCTAGTATCTTATCTATCCAAATGTCACCCAAATACTAGGCCTTGGTCTCTCTATTTATGTGACTTACTGAATTGTAGAACCAAGGAAGGGATTTGTTTCATTTGAGATTGTTTTTTCTATTGTACTTCTTTTTGTATTAATTTTTAAAAATCTAGATTATGTCTCTGAGATGGAGGGTGAGCCAGTTGTGTTGTCCTGATGATACAGAGTTCAGTTCTTGTTCATGCAACTCTTCTTTAAAAAAAAATAAAAAATAAAAAATAAAACAAAACAAATGCCAACACAGGGCCCAAAAGAAAGCTGCGTCCTCTTTGTTACTAGTGTGTCTTTGTCCTCCTCCCCTGCTGTGGTGCATCCTCCTCCCTGAGGAAGGAGAGCACTGTCCCCAGAGCTCCTTCCCTGTGGATGGGGCAGGTACTGCTTTCAGTTCTCCCTCAGTGAGGAAAGGTCCAAGGGGCAGGAGGAGGAGGGAGAAAAGCTTGAGTCAAGGCACATAAGCTCCTGGAGTGCGCACAAGAAATGTGAAGGGAATGAACATTGTTCTCCATCCAGCCTTTCTGTTTCCTCTCTGATTTTCAAAGAAACTTGGTTTTCTGTACTACTGCTCACAAATGCCTAAATATTTACAAATTTTTAAACAAGTAAAGTGAGTGCAGGATTTACAAATTTATAGTTCGTGTGCATGTCAGAATGAAATGAGGAAGTGTCTTTGGATTGTTTGGAAATGTTAAATACATGAAGTTTATCAGACTCGTGTTGGGGAAATTGTAATCCCAGCCATATTTACTCAGTGCCCAGTGAACGTTCAGGGCCTTTGCTGCCTCAATTAAAAATAATCAGCCTCCATCATCCTGATGATTTTCTCCAAAAATAAACACCAATTTTCTCAACTTCAGGAAAGGGGATAATATGCTTTTCACTAGGAGCAGGCTAGAGAGAAACACAGGGATCCCTAGCCATATATGGTAAGAAGAACTTCATCCTAAAAGAAGAATTCTACCATTCACTGATCTTGCAACCATGAACATGAAAATATACTCTTTTTACAAAAGAGGAGCAGTGAAGAAGGGACTTCTTACACTCTTGGAGCCACATGAAGATGATTAAGATACTCCCAGTAAATTCAATAGCCTGTTTCGGGGGTCTAGAAATCTACACTCTGTTAAACAATAAGAAGCTGGTGATTTCTAATTTGAGGAAGGGTGGACCTGTTTTTTAGGGCATGGCTATCGGTGATTATTTACTCTTCCTCAGATACTCTATAGTGGCTATCATAGCGAAGAAAGTCAAATTTATTCTTTCCAATTACTAATGAGAGACACTAATATTATGGGAGGTTGATTTCAGCTTCAATGAAGAACTCATAGGGACCGAAGGGATTCTTAATAGAGTTAGAATGAAGACCTGTGTGCTTTTTAGAGGGGAGCAAAAGCAGCCTATGTGTGGCTATGAGCACCAAGCAGTTTTCAGGCAGTTGTGTGGTTTGAAGCTGACAGGCTGCAGTTTTGACACCTGCATCAGTGCAGGCAGCACAGCATCCTAGAGCAGGTTGTCATGCTTACCCCAGTTTCCCCATTAGCCACAACAAGCTCAATAGCCAGTCAGTCAAGTGTTGACCCCCTCAAGGAGATGGAGATGGCAGGATCCCTGCTCCATAAAATAGGACCACAGCTCCAGATTCAGCAGTGTTCCAGTTGGGGGCCCTACCTCTCCTAGCCTAGCCCCCAGACCCACCCAACATAACAATCTTTGAAGCAAATACAGTGGTCTCTCAATGGAATGAGCAGCCCCACAAAGTAATGATGTTTCTATCAAGAGGGTTCAGGCAAACTCAGGATTCTGTGGAAGAAAGTGGCGGAGACTAACTTGGGCTAACATAGTTTTAAAAAGGAATTTATTAGTTGACCATCAAGGAGTTAACACAATTAAAATGGGGGCAGGAGGTTCATGCTTAGCACAGGAAAAGATCAATCAATATGGAATCTACTTGACTTTTGAGATGTCACAATAGTAGTGAAAGACTGGGAGGCATGTCACCCCATTTAAGGTTCAAAATCCTAGAGGAGAAGGTCTAGATGTCTCAGCTTAGCTTACATTATCATCCATTTACAATACAGAATGTGGACAGCAGACGTTGACTAGAAGTCTCCAAGGATCCCTTTAAATTCTGTAGTGGAATGATTGAGGATCTAGGTTACCTTTCTATTAAAGCTTTTTCAAATGGGGATCAGGATAAGAAATGGAATAAGGGCTGAGAAGCTAAACGCTAAAGCAATGGTTACTATAGAAGGTGACAACATCCATTAGGTACATTATTAAGGAGGATTATTCACCGTGCAGGAACTTGGGTATAAAGAATTAGTCTCTCTGAGTCTAGTACACAGTCAAAGACTAGAATATCATCCTTGAAGTTAAAAGTGTGGGGCTCCTTAAGGCTAACCAGGTATGCTTGGTAATAACATCCTCTGGTTTCTATAACTTCAAAGATCAGCTTTCTTTTGAAGGTTTTTATCTGTGGTATGGCAAACGAATGCTGGTATCATTTAGAAAATTCACAGGCCCACAGTCTGGGAGTTTCTCTTTATCCTCTTGTCACATCCTTTGCATCCTCTTAAATCTTACTTCAGGCAACCTCAACACTCCCCTAGTCAAAAATAGGCACTATTTTTCCACCATACACATCCACTGTGTCCTTTTTGCATCCCTGTTCATACCGAGGACAGAATTTAGGTCACAATGCTATATTTTGTTTGTGATTTTCATCTTGAACTAAGAGGTCCTTAACATGGTTCCTTAATTTTTGTCTTTAAATGCTGTAGTTTTTTTTTCTTTTTTTTGTACTGGGAATTGAACTCAGGGCCTTGTGCTTGCCAGGCAGGTACTTATTCCAGTGAGCTATATCCTCAGCCTAAGTGCTGTAGTTTTAACATATGACCTTCAGACCAAGAAGAAGAACAAATAAATGAACAAACGAAGGAAGGAAAAGAATGGGAAAATTGAAATATAAAATAACAGTAAGCAGAGGCCTCTCAAGAGTTGGTGTCTTCGCTCATCAGCTTCACAGTGATGTCCTAATCCATACACTTTTAGGTCCTAAGCAGTCAGTATCTGATCTGGTGTCTTTCAGGTGCAGCATTTCTCTTGGAAGTCGAAAACATTTTGCTTTATTGATTTGTTCTCACCAGAGCTGAGCTGTGTGGTAAATAGACATTTGTTTCTATTACAACTGTCAATTTTATGATTCCAAATTACTTTCATCATGATGATTTCAAAGAACTACATCTTTAATTTACAAAGTGAGCTGCCTTGAATAGACCCAAACCAAACCATACTGCACTGTGAAAACCCTAAGTTTTCAATTCATGGATGTTAGTATTGGGGGAAATTCTCTTTCTGTGTATGTGTGTGTGCATGAGCATGTGTGTGCAGGTATGCATATATGTGAGATTGAGTGCAGTTTTGATTTAGGTATGAACAAAGGAACATAAATGAGTAGAGAAACCCTAAAGAAATCAGTAGAATGTTTTAGAAAGGTATCATAAGTGAAGATGGGGGTCTGAGTGAGCTCCAGTGACCCTGGGCAGGTAACCACTCACCTACCTCCTACTCGTGGCTCAACTCTGGCAAGAACAAATCAATAAAGTAAAAATCTTTAGCTTCTCAGAGAAAGGCTCCACCAACAGGTATAAGGAGACAAGTATTCTCGCAGAGAAGTGTACAAGTTAGGACACACTTGAGAAAGCAGTAGAGAAGGCACTGATACAAAACTCAGCCCTGAGAGGACTCTGCTCACGACTTCTTTACCTTTTTATCTGTTCATTCCTTTCTTCCTTCGTTTGCTCCTTCATTTGCTCATCTCCTCTGTTCCCACAGCACATGTTAAAACTGTTGCAGTTACAGATGACGTCCTGCATCAAGAAGCCAACCCTCGTAATGCTATTCCTTACTGTCCATGTCCATTGGGAAATACAGTGATACCTTGGTTCACAAACTGAATTCCTCCCATAATTCTAGAAAACATAGCCAGGAAAGATTGCCATGATAGTGTTCATCATATGATGCAGAGTTTGCAAACAAAATTTTGCCAAATGCTTCTGTTTGTGAACCAAATTGTTTGCAACTATGATACCACTTGTAAGTGACATGGAGATGATGATGATAGAATATAATTCTTACAGTATTTGGTTTTGGGTTTTTTTGTTTTGTTTTGTTTTGTTGTTTTTAGACAGGGTCTCCCTGTGTAGTTCAGGCTGGCCTGGACTCACTACATAGCCCAGGTTGGCCTTGAACTCACAGCAATCCTCCTGCCTCAGCCTCCTGAGTGCTGGGAGTTATAGGTTTCTTGTGAGGACCAAGAATGAACTTACTGACCCTTAGTTGGTGTCTCATTCCCCAGAGAGTAAGGCCTTGAGAGCAGCAATGAGGAGGAGGGACAGTGAACAAAGATTTCTTTAACTTTGTACCTAATCACACACGACACCAAGAGGCTGACTTCCTTGCATGCCACTTCATACTTTTGCTGTATGGAGGAGATGATGGGTGGGGTAGAACTTTGTGCAACTGCGGGTCAGTGGCAACAGAAGCAGCCCTTGGTGCGGCAGTACCCTTCAGTATGATATTTCAACCTGTCTCTTTCATTCTTTAATCTTTCCTCTTTAGGACTTTATCTGAGGTGAAAATATTTTTAAGTTCCTCTCAGATCTTTTCCCAAGGTGGAACTGAGCCTGTGTTTGAATCCAAATCTAACTATTGCTTTGTTATTAGCATATGATTTTATTATTATGATTAGAACCCTGTTTCCAGGACAACCTGAAGTTAACCGAAGCCTGTATGTCTACTTGGTTGGAGTCATGCTGTAGTCGTGGTTCTCCTCACTTTTGTGGTCAAAAGTATTCAGTAAGTTCTGTGGCTCTGCCTGCTTTCTTTCCTCATATTAGCCCTTTGTAAATTCAGGATCACTTGTGCAGTTTCTCTATGCTGTTGGAAATCTGTATACTTCTAGGAGCCCATTTTAAAGGTTTTTTCTTCTATAACACAAAGGACTCCCCTTGCTATGATGGTTCCTAGTGTAGGCTCTGATCACATGCAAAGCTCTTGGAGCAGTGCCTGGTGCTTAGTGGGCACTCAGCGTTCTCATCATCACTATCTACCATTTTCATTTTATGGTGAAGACTAAATAAACAGAGTGTATATGAAGTTATTAGTATACTACCTATCATGTAATAGGTAGTCAGGCAATATTAGGTAGTGCTGAAACCAGGGTAATCACCTTGAATGCATAGTTTGCTGTAGTACATTTCACTCCCAGTGTGATTTGCAGTGAGGATGGTTGTTCAGAGTGATGTGCATCCAGAGACATTTCATGATGTTTGCTCACTGGAAAAAATTTACTTATGCACGCTACTAAATCAGAAAAGTGGCCTCATATTTTATGTGTTCATTTTAGAGTGATGATTGTATGTTTACAAGTGACTTTTGTTCTTTTAAAAATATAAGCAATACAGAAGATTAGGTAAGAAAGTGAAACATCACCCTAAATCTTACCACTCAGAATTACCCACTATGAACAGTTGAAGAACATGATTTTCTCTAAGAGAGGCTCATGAAGTTTATATTCTCTGATGTGCTTCATTTTTTAAGAATATCTGTTAGATGTTTAAAAATCTCTTAATGTACATGTACAGGCAAAAAGATGGTACCATGGATGAATAAAATAGTAAGACAAAGTTATAAGGATAAGACTAACTCAGAGCCCCTAATATGCCTGCTTTGTAGATAAAAGCATTAAATTTAATTTTCCTTGTATTTAACAGGAGAAAAATAAACTGAAGTATACCTCAATGAATTGTTGAGCTTCAGAAATATATTTTTTCACCAAAAAGCCAATTTGTTCCTTAAAAAGACATTTTAAAAACTAAGAAAAATATGACAGTATTAAAAGCTGGAGTCCTTCATGAATTTGCTTCATCAGTTTTAGAAGTTTTATGTCATCAGTAATTGATGGGGAAAAATCACACAATTAGTCTCGTTTCTTCTAGCTACTTCTCTCAATACTTTTCAACTTTCTTATTGCTCACATTATTTTTAATCTGACATGTTGTCTTTATTTGAGCCATTACAACAAAATATCATAAACTATGTAGCATAGAAACAACAGGAATTTATTTCTTACATTTGTGGAGTCTGGTAAGGCTAGCCAAGTTCAAGGTGTTGACAGATTTGATTTCCGGTGAGGGATTGCTTTCTCTTTTGTGAGTAGAACGTCTCACTGGATCTCACGGGCTAGCTCTCTTTGGCTAGCTAACTCTTTGGGATTTCTTTTGTACTGGTGCAACCGCAGTTCTAAGGACACAGTCTCATTCTGTTTTGCAAATGTAATTCTCCTATTTGTTTACTCTCGGTGTTACAATTCTTTGGATCCACTTCTAATAGTCTTTTCAATATCCCAGGATTTTCATTTGCACTTAGCTCTTAGTTGGTTATCTTTCATCATCAAGCAATTTTTTTTTCTCTAAAAGAGGCTCATGAAAATTATATTCTCTGATATGTTTAAGAATATGCACTATTGCCTTTATACTTGAATAACCAACTTGACTGATAGGACATTCTTGGTCACTTTTTCCTCTGAAATATAGAGACTTTTCTACTTTTCATATTAAATGTTGCTGGGGAAAGAGTGAGGCCGGGCTTATTGTTTTCCCTATTGTAATCAACTTGCTTTCTTCTTGAGCACCCAAATAGCTAAGTTTTATCCATCTTGTGTGATAGGTTAATTAGGGTGATAATTCTGATTATTACAGTTTTTCTCAATATATTATTTCCATCCATAGAATTAGTTCCTTTTTTTTTAACTTAAGGGAAACAGTCTTAGAGGCAGTTCAGCATATTTCTATTTCTGTTCCAGTGTTCCAGGGATATGAATTATTATTTTGTTGAGTAACTTTATGTGTCTTCCAAATGTATACTTTGTTGTCTTTGTGTTAACAAATTCCTTCCTTTTTCTTATGTATTCACTATGCAGGTTGAACATCCCTAATCCCAAAATATGAAATCTAAAATGTTCCAAAATGTTAAACTTTTTGAGATGGATCTTAAATTTCAGCATGCTAAAAATATTGTCTAAAAATTACCTTCAGACAGTATTATAAAAGATACACACTGAACATAGATACCTCAATACATTTTTTGTTTAGATTTGAGTCCCTTAAAATACCTCATTATGTACATGCAAATATTCCAAAATCTAGGAAAAAAAAATCTGAAATCTGAGACACTACTGGTCCCAAGCACTTTGTTTAATGTGTTCTTTCCTGTGACTAGTTTGGGTTTCTCCATTATGCTGTTAATTTGGTTATTAGCTTTGATTTCTTCTGTTTATGTTTCTTATTATTTTATTTGATTTATTTGGTACTTAGAATTGGACTAAGATCTTTGCACTGAGCTGTATATCCCTAGCTACATTTTATTTTTTCTTTTGAGATAAGGCCTTGCCAAGGCATTCAGTTGCCCAGGTTGCGCTCAAGCTTGTGATCTGTCTGCCTCAGACTTCCAGAGTGCTGGGATTACAGGCATGTACCACGACAATCTGATCAGTATGGAAAATTTTCCAGAGTATTTCCTTAGCTCTGGAATTTTCTCTTGTTCATGTTTTATCTTTTAAACTTTGTGCTCTTGTTGAAGATTCTTTGCAATTTCTTTATGAAACACTCAAGGAGAAACTATTTATGTTCTTGGTTATTTTTTCCAACTCTGTTCTTGTGTCTTTTACACTGCATTCTTCTCTTACCCCAATTTCTCTCTGCTCCCAATATATTAAGTCTGCATAGTAGCCATGCCTTTTGTTTTTTGTCTTTCTCACTATTAAAGTGAGTAACGTGAACTGAACTGATGTGAACTGATCTTCATCTTCCTGGGTCACTTTTCAAGTTTCTTAAAACTAGTTTGTTGTCCTTATTCTTAGCCAGTGTCTGTTTCCTATTGACTTTTCTACAGATGTTGGGTTTTCAAGGTGTGATCCTTAGACAGCCTGCATCACTTAGTAAGAGAAGTTCTGGGTCTCATCTCACACTTATTGAATCAGAAACTCTGCACTGGGCCCAGAACTTCGGTTTCATAATCTTACACACTACAGTGTGAAAGCTACTGCAGTGGACAGTGTAGGATGTGGGCTGGGAAGGCTGTCTGAGGAAGAGCGCAGCCCGTGCTGGGGAACCTGATCCCTGCTGCATCTTCTGCAGTCCTGCCAAATACCCTGTACTGTGCCTTAGCCAGAACCATTCAGCCCAATGGGCCTTGGCACGTTTCCTCACTTGGCACACTGGTCTGGAAGTCAGCAAGGTCTGGGGGCCCTTCCTGCCCCTGTTGGCGGAGATATCATGAATTGTCCTGTAGGTTGTGCCTGAATAATGATGCGTGGTTGAGGGAGCTCCGGTGGGACCTAAACTCCAGCTACAGTGTGTTCACTCAGTGTCTGTGATGGGGCTACAGAGCTCAGGGGAAGGTTTGCTTTTACTAACTGCTCTATCCAGGGGGGTATATTTTTATAGAAAGAACATTTATAGTATGTACTGGATGTCCTGGAATGGGCTTAAAATGATGTGTAGGAGCCCCTATAAGAAGGTTTTTTCCCCTTGATTTTGTCCAGATGTGCCTCTTCAATCCCCTCTCTTCAGTCGATACCTTTACAAGTTTTAGTGTTTTGAAAGTTCTGAAGATTCTGTCTGTTTACCATTTGTTAGTATAGTTATTTGGTACTTTGTTATCCATGGAGGATTGCCTCTGGGACCTCGGTGGATACCCAAATTGGTGGATGCTCAAGTTACTTATATAAAATGGTGTAGTATTGAATGTAACCTATGTGCATCCTCCTGAATACTTCATCTTATCTCTAGATGACTTATATTGCCTCATACAATGTGAATGCTATGGAAATGGCTGTTGTACTGTATTGTTTAGGGAATGCTGGAAAGAAAAATGTCCATTTATGTTTGGTACCAACACAATTAAAAAAAATTTTTTTTGTAATTGATGCTTAGTGGAATCTGAGAAGATGGAACCTGTGGATACAGAAGACAGAGTAGTGGTTTTGGGTGTGGGTAGGGCTGGGGTAGTTAGTAAAGTCGATCATGCCAGATCTTCATTTACTTTTCTTAGGTAATATAAAATTTATAGCATAAGCATGAGAAACTTTATGACTTCGTGGTAAGGCGTGCTGGTAAGACATTAGCCTTTTTTATTTATTTATTTTTTTTTCGTACTGTGAATTGAACTCAGGACCTCATGCTTGCCAGGCAGGCACTAGTGTTACTAAGCTATATCCCCAGCCCAACATCAGCTTTTAAAATTCATATAATTTTGTAACTACTTACTAGTTTGTTGTGAAGTGGGGAAGCAGGCTTCTTTCTTTCCCTGCTCTACAATGGCTATACAAGGACACATCGCATTTTTAAAATTTTTACTAACACAAAAATAGTTATCATCTGCTTTGCTTTTTATCTGGTAGCTTTCCTGAGTTATAAACAGCAGATCCAACTCTGAATAACTTAGAAAACAGAGAGAAAGGACTGAGAGGATGCTAGGTAGTATATGGAGTTAAAACACCCAAGAGAAGAGCTGGTAACTGACACTTTCAAGAGGGCAAATTTGTACAAATCGGAAGATACTACCGTGAGATTACTGAGCTCTAAGTACCTTCTGCGCATATGAAGTGAATGACAGCCCACCGGTACAATGAAAAGGGGCTGTTCGTTGAGGCAGTGCTCTGAAGTAGTGGAAATTTGAGTCACCCATGCTGCATGTGCATACTACCACCTGGATACATATGGCAATGCCTGGCAACATTTTCAGTTCTCACTACTGGTGTTAGGGAAATGTCTCTGTATCTAGTGAGTAGAGGCAGTAATGCAGGCCAGACATCCACAGCAAAAAATTACTGTACTGCCCAAATGTCAATAGGGTTGATTTGAGGTCAGAAAATCCTGCCCTGAAGAAAGGGAGTTTAGAAACACAAGCACAATAGCCATTCATTATTCCTCAGTTAGCAAAGCTAACTCATTAATCTGGTACTAAGTTTTGTGTACTGATTCCATTCCAATTTCCAGTATTGCATTCTTTTTTTTAAAAAAGTAGTCTTTTAGATAGAAGAATTAAACATTTTAGTTCTTTGGGATGTAGCTATTGTGACAGTGCCTTACCTTGCATGAACACCCAAAAGTCAGTTTTAATTCACTGAAGAAAGCTATTTTAATCTCTCCCTTAATGGTAAGTTTGTTTGTGACTCTAATGAGGCTTTTGAAATTTGACGCCTGTATAATAGTGTTGTAGTCAGGGGTTACATGGAAAACAACTGCTACAGGACACAGTGTTTGTAACATTGTTTTATAATAGTCACCCAGAATTATACACAAGAAAGTGCAGGAAAATCTGTCCACAACACTAAGACCCAGGATATTTAGCCGAGGGTCTGGATCCCACAGCAATGTCTTGCAAGAGTCCTACTAGAGACCCAAAACACATGACAATGCCTTCCATAGTTCCAACTGGGAATCTAAGAGCCCACAATAAGGACTCACGCCAGACTATTTACGGTTCTGTGCCGGGACGGCCAAAGGTCAGCGGTGGAACTAGAAAGTCTATGCCAGCAGGGTGAAGGAGCTGTGCAGTGGGTTGAGGGTTCTACGTGGGAGCCGAGAAGTCCCACTCAAAAGAAGTGGGGCTGCCCTGAAGAGCACCACAGCCATCCCCAACAGCGACGAGGTCCCGTGCTCCTCCGATGATGGAGAACAGTTGAGCACAGGTCAGGAAGCCCAGCGTGACACTCTTCTCCAGCACACAGCCTCCCCTCTGGAGCCAGGAAGCGATGTGAGGAGCAGAGGTCCCGCAACATGAACCACAGCCACTGTCACTGATGAGGTCCCGAGCTCCTCCGACGATAATGGCCGAATCCATATTGGGGAAGCCAGCATGACAAGCACCTCCAGGAGAACCAGCAGCTCGAAATAGCAGCTCTTGAAAGAACCCACAATGCCTGGCTCTTCTTCTCCACATCTCTACTTATGCTGGCAACTTTCTTCAGGTGGAGCATCTTTACTCAATACCAGCTGAATGAATTCAGCTGGTGCTAAGTTGACCACCAGTTTGTAATCCATAACAAATAGTCACCATAGGAACTACTAAAAAAACATAAATTTTATATTCAATGAACGTTTTAGCTCCAAACTTAAAAGATTTTATCCTTCAGTCTCACATCCTTTGTGCAAATTAACAGGTAAGAACTACCTTCTGTTTTCCTAATAAAGCTGGTATCTACAATGGACTCCACTGTTTGTCAGTGGGACAAACCTGTGGCCCTGTGACTGTGGGTGCGTTCTTTCATTTCTGTGGACTATAGCATCAATAAGAGACGTAGTTTTAATAGGGGGAGGGTAGCTGCTGAGCCCCGTTCTTTTCTGACCCTATGGAATTCTGTATTCCAACTTACAGTGTCAGTGGGCTCTCCCTTCTGGAAGCCTTGGGATACCTGAAGTTCTGACTTAGGCGGATCTCTAGGCTTTTGGTAGTCAACCCAGTGCCAGTCTTCATGCAGCTTCTCCTTTGCCAGTGTGTATTCACCACAATATAATATAATACCGCATGTTAATACATTTTAACAGGTTTTAAATGAACTTTCTCTAAACTTATGGAAGAAAATGAGAACAGGCGCAGGGAAACCCCTTGGCAGGCAGCACATCTGTGAGTGATTTGGCAGCGCTGGAGCAGTTTCATCAGGTTGCATCAGCAGTTTCTCTCCAAATGTGAACAGTGTGTTTGCTAGAGGCAAACACGTTCATGTCTGAATTACAAGAAGTTCCCTCAAATAAGAGGAAATGTCACTGTTGAAACTCTAATGCTTCAAATTACCACAGCCACAATTCTTAAAAAAAAGAAACCAAACTCGGAATCTATATCAAAAAGCCATTTGATAGTATAGAATTTCCTTCTGCAGCCTATAAGTAAAGCAAATTTGACAGTGTTTCTCAGTGCTGATAATGTACAAAGATGTTTATCTTCATTACTTGCTAGCAATGTGGTACATCATTATATGAACTTGATTTTACTTCTAATTAAACATTTAAAATGCAGTTGCTTTTCTTTGCTCTTGTGATGGGATAAAGATTAAGTGACTTCCACTGCCCAGTGGAATTATCTATGCTGAAAAATTCTACCCAAATTAATTTCTGTTGGTAAAACACATTTTTAAATATTATAAACCTATTCATTTTGGGAAAATTAAGATTCCCCCAAAATGAATTTTAACCACAATGTGGTAAGTTTTTAATAATTCTGAGATAGGAGAAAGTACAACTAAGAAATTGGTCACCATTTCATACGATGGTTACCCTTGTTACAATTGTTTTGGAGACTTTAAAGAACACATTTACTTGGTTGCATCCATTAATCTGGAAATCCTGCCTTTCAGTTCTTCAAAAAGCAACTGATTGTTTCAGAATTAAGTTCCTATATGCTCTGCAATACAAAGGCTGGAATTAAATTTCTGCCACATAGATGTTTATATGAGGTTACATCTTTTTAGACCTTTTTACAATTTTAAAATGAAAGAATATGATTTAAATGTTCTTAGTTTGAATGCCAATTCCTCTACACATAATGCTTCTCTGGCCTTCCCAATGCCAACAGTAGTCAACATTCTTTTATTTTCTATCTTTGTGCCATTCTCTATTTCGTTGTATATGATAATGTACTTTTTTGTTGTTGTTATTGTTCTTTCAACCTGCTAGACTGGGACTCCTGTTTTAATGTCTCCTGGGCATTTTATTTGTAATAGGGTGCAAGCTTAGTCTTTATCAAAATGAGGTTCAGATAAAGTGAAAAGAATGAAGCTTAGTTAGGTTGATAAGATAGGTTTTACAGGGTTTGATAAGCTTTCATTCAGACTGCATTAGATGAGCCTAAGAATTGCTCTTAAATGTTAACACTTCATGATCCTAATTGCCTGTTATTTCTTTGCAGATAGAGAGTTGCATTTAACTATCACTCAGATCCATCTAGGACTGAACTCTGTGTTTTTGAAGAAGAGCTGAGTAATTTCTTTGCATAGTAATTGACTATTTCCTTACAGGATTACTTTTAAAAAGCAGCACTATATGATTAAAAGTGGATAAGGGCTCCTGACTGGAGTTCAAATTCTGCTTCTGCTGCTTTCTCATTGCAAGACTTTCAGCAAGCTAGTTGTAATGGCTGATACATGGTGTCAATTTGAGCAGTTTAGAACCTTAACTAAATGACTCAGCAGGGGAGCAGGGTCCTCATTTGTAAACATCCTGAGCCTATGCAAGAGGGGGTCAGGAAGTTGGGGGTGGTTGAGCACACCTTTAATCCCAACACTCCACAGACTGAGGTAGGAAGAGTATTGTGAGGCTGGCTTGGACTACAATGTGAGCTCAAGTCTGGCCTGAACTACATAGTGTGACCCTGTCTCAAAAAACTAGGACTGGGAGTTTGGCTCAATGGCTTAAGTGCCTGCGTGGCAGATGTGAGGTTGTAAGTTCAATCCCTGGTGCCATGAAAAAAAAAATGGATCAGGAAGATGGTATGAGTGCTGTACCCACCTAGGTGTTGGTAGCCTGTATACAATATAAGGGAGAAAAAAGGCTTGCTTGCCCCCTCCCACCCTTTTCGCTCTTGTTGCTTTTGCTGTCTTCTGCCACCGTGAACAGTTGCCCCTGTACCATGCTACCCTGCCATGGAGCCAATTGATAATGGACTTAAACCTCCACAAACTGCGAGCTTAGTAAACCTTTCCTCCTTTAACTTTGGGTGTTGGGTATTTTGTCTCAGCAACAAGAGGACAGTAAGTAAGAATTAGGTAAGAGGAGTGGGGTTGTTGTTGTGATTATATCTGAACATGTGGTTCAAAAGCCTTTGGGAATGGCTTGTGGGAAGAGATTGGAAAGTTCTGAAGATACTGTCTGAAAGAGTAGAGCCAGAACACCTTAGGCTGTTCTGTACATGAGAATCTGCTCAGAGCTCAGAAGGCCAGAAAACTGATAAAGATCAGGTTTGGGAGATTTCTCCTGGGAAGGACTCCATTGGATGCTGGACTCCAGCTGGTATGTGTTATGCCTTGGCAGAAAGTCTGTCTGCATTTTGCTTGTGTCCAGAGATTGTACTTGAGACTAAGATTAAGGGCAGCAGACTAATGAATCTGGCAGAAAAAATTTCAAGGTAGTTGAATATTGAGGTGGGGGCATGGCTATTATTAGGGGCTTCTAGCCAGATTTATGTTAAGAATCAAAAGCAAAGAACCAAGCAGGATAATTTTAAAAAGTTGTGAGTTTGGCCAGAAAGGAAGTTCCAGTACAGCTGTGAACTAAAAGAGAGAGCTGAGGAGATCTCAATTGCTGAGAAGGAACAGGAGAATATAAAACATGCCCTGAGGGCATCACAAGACACAGAAAATCTCCCACCATTTGCAGCCTCAAAACTGCGAAAATGAAAGACTTTGCTTTGAGAAAGACACAGAGCAGCATGTTCCAGTATGGTGGCAGCCACACCATGTTCTAGAATGGCAGCAGTATAGAGGACTTGTTCCTCAGAATTGGATTCAAAGTTCTGAGCAATCCAGGCACTCAGACCCTGTGGCCAAGAGAAAGGGAAGCCTGGCTACTGCTCCAGCTGGCAACAGGCTATGGCATCATCCACACAGTGCTGGTTGTAGGTTCATGCAAAATGCAAGAGTTGTGGGGTTAAGAAGGTTTACACCCCAATTTCAAAAGGCCTGGGAGGCCAGGCAGTGTGCCCCAAGAAGGCAGTGTGTGAAGCTGTAAGGGTGAAGCCAAAGGTGCAGTGGAGACTCCAGAAATTTGGAAAAGTCAGGAATGTGGATCATCTGAGGAAACCTTCAAGGAGGGAGCAGAGTGGGCCCAAGAGAGGAGCCGTTAGAAGTACCAAAGGCGTGGAGCCACTCAAGTCCTTTGGGGCTCTCAATTTGTCACAGATTGCCTTAGATGCCACACAGGGAACTACAGGACTTAATGTTCGCCCTGCTGGATTTTGGACTTGCTTTGGTCCCAATCCTTTGTGTCCTCCTGTTTGTAACTTTTGGAATGAAAATGATTATCTCATGCCATTGAATGGTGCAAGTGTTTAACTTTTCAGTTGTACAGGGGTTTTCAGCTAAGAGTTTGCCTTAGATCTGAGGAGACTTGGGACTTGGACTTTTCAATTATGCTGAAGCTGTTAGAACTTTGGTAACTCTTGCAGATGGACAAAATGCCTTATGCGTAAAGAGATGTGCATGAGTCTTTGGGGGCCCAAGGGCAAAATATTATAGTTGTAATATAATATAATGTTGATAGACTTAATGCTATGCTATGGATTGTTAAACCTGTGCTTAAATTGTGAAATGATAAGAATATGCATGCCCTTGTATCTGGAAACCAGTTTAAAGAAATGTGTCTGGTTTCCAAGTTGACAAGGGTTGGATTGTAATGGTTGATACATTGTGTCAACTTGAGAAGTTCAGAAGTTTATCCAAGTGACTCAGTAGGGGACCAGGGTCCTCACTTTGTAAGCATCCTGCGCCTATGCAAGAGGGGGCAGGAAGATGGTGTGAGTGCTACATCTGCCCCAAGGTAGATGACTTGCTTACAGTATAAGGGAGGAAAAGAGGCTTGTTCCTCCCATTTTGTTCATGTTGCTTTTGCTGTCTTTTGCCACCTTGAACTGCTGCCCCTGTGTCATGCCACCCTTCCATGAAGCCAGCTGATTATGGACTGAAACCTTGACAAGCTGTGAGCTAAATAAACCTTTTCCACTTTAATTTGAGTGTCAGGTGTTTTATCTCAGTAATGAGAGAAAATTAACTAAGACCCTAGTGGACCTATATGAACCTCAGATTTCTATCTGTAAAATTATGCTACTATTTATTAATCAGAAACATACTATGATTAAATATTAGCTTATTGGTTACTATATAATGATTGCATAATAACAGTTCACATATATAATGACTGTATAATAACAGTTCACATATATGACTGTATAATAACAGTTCACATATATAATGATTGTATAATAACACATTATGATTAAATATTAGCTTATTGGTTACTATATAATGATTGTATAATAACAGTTTCTTTTTACTAGAAATAATTACAAGGATTTAGAGCTCTAAGAATGAAAGGTTGTGGAAGAAATATTTTTATCCATTTTGATGTTCTATGACATTGCCTTTGACTGTTTTCAGTATACTTGTCCTTTTCTTTTCCTTATTACCTTATTTTTACCTTTTCATTCTGGAATACAAAGATGCACTGCAGTTCTGCAGGCCTATATTATCCTTGTGCATGGGAAGTAAGGTGGGAATGGTGCTGAAGATGATAATTTTTGAAATGGAACACCAGAAATATTTCTAGTAAATTGGAGTTTTACTGTCATCCAGATAGTTCAAACTACTTTTTTTCACTGAACTATCTGAAATCAAATGCAGTGGAAGCTGTACAGGGGAACAATCCTGGCACCTGTCTTTACATTGCTAGGTTAATTTAAATTTAACTCGGCTCCTGATGATAATGATCATGACAGCCAGGGTCCTGGGCCTTGTGCTTTGAGGTGGAGATGATCATCACACTCACTCTGTAGGTGTCCCACGCCAGGGCCCATGCCTGCAAAGTGTTCAGTACAATTCTTAGACCTGGTAATACAACAATAAGTACAGGTTGAATGAGAAGAAGAGCACAAGGGTATGGGCCATCTTCCTCTGTGGCTGCATAGAAAATCTTGTAGGAGTAGCTCAAATCCCCAAAGCAAATCAATACTTAGTCCTGTCTGTTTTGGAGATCCATAAGGAAATAACTACTGGAATGGATTTTGAGGTCTTTTTGGAGATTCTAGCAGGGGAGTGCAGCTCTTCATATATCCTTGACCAAGGAAAAGGTCCTCCTTTGTCAGGGGTGTTGTCCTCTTTGACAGCGCATGCAGCTTCTGAAGGGACACACATGGAGGCAAGGGATGAAGAGGACACCTGCCTAGCTATCCAGATCAGTCCAATCAACCCTGGTGATCAATGGGGTGACAGATGTCACAGCCAGATCACCCTCATATCCTGAAAAGGATTTTGAACATGGATCAAATTTCCTTAGTAGAAGAGAGCAAGGAATGGGTAAAATAGTGAGCAGGATTAAAAGCATAAACTCCAGCTGGGATGAAATAGACTGGCCCTGAAGAATGGATAGAGAAGGCTCAGAAAGGCTAAGATTGGAGAAAATGTCAAGGCAGATCAGTGTGCAGCGGTTGGAAGGCACGGGTCACTTGGAAAGCAGTGCTGTGAGTATTGCACAGGAGGAAAAAGCCAGAAATGGGCTTAGCAAGGGAGACAGTGAGTATTGGTGTGTAGACGTTTCTTTCAATATCCTTTTTTTTCTGTTCATTGCAGGAGAAAAAGAAGTTGGTAATTTGCAAGTTCATCATGGATTAATGCATGCTTATTTATAAGAAAGAGAACACACAAAAATTAAAAGTGGTAGTCAGTTCATTAAAGTTCTACAGCACAGTTACTTTCAAAAGTAAATTTTTGGATACCTTTTGTATTCATTCTACTATAGTGAATGTTAGAGGAAGTTTTATCAGTTACATCACTAAAAGAGTGACATATTTGTCTTGAGGATTTTTGAGATTGCAATAAGCTGTCCACTGGTTTTGACTAACATGAGCAGTAAATCTGGTGTAATGATCAAAATGCATATGTATGTAGGCAAATCAAGATGAAGTGAAAAGTCATTACAATTTGATCTCTTTCATGACTTTTTAAAAGGACCTCAATATGTATGTAAAACGTCACCTGGAAATATCCTCTGGCCCATAAAAAATTATTTTCAATTTAGCAAAAAAGAAAGACTCAGCATAGACTTTACTCAAATCGTGTCATTGATAAATTAGCCTCCTTGAAGACAGTAACACAGAAGCAAGTGTCCAGTTCTACCTGCCTGCTCAGGCTGGGTGCAAACAGGTGCAATATATGATGGGGTGGCTTAAATCACTCTGATGATGTTAGACACAGAAAGGACACAATAGATTGGAACAACAGGTCCACTAGTACTTGAAAAGAATACAAATGGAAGGGTCAACCTAGCATGAAGAGCAGTTCATCCTTTGAAAGACTACACAAGGAAGCAGGAAAGGGCAAAAATGCTGCACGACAGAAGGGACAACTGGGGGCATCTAGTGCAGGGTTTGTACAAACCGAAGGGTCAACAGAGCAACAGAGACCACCCAAGAGACAGCAAGCAAAGGCTGTTGCTTCTGAGCTTCCTAGAATAAGGGAGTTGCCACCATCACTTGCGGTTGGCAGAGACTGAGAGGCAAACAAGGAGAAACTTCACAGGGAGGGAGGAAGAGGGCTGACTGGAAAGGGGCCATCCTTTGTGATTGGCTAGGGAGCTTACTTACCTTTCTCTGGTTGGTCTGAAATTAGAAATAAGGACAAAAACTGGGGAAGCAGGCAGGTATTGAGTAAGTATGATTATTTGGGGCCAGTTGGTGTAGATGTTGTGGTCAGGTTCCCCGGACTTGCCGGTGACTGGGTCAGTGTTTTGTGTAAGGTCTGGCTGTTATCCACTGCATATGCAGTCTCTCATGGGCTTGAGTTACAAGGGTGTTCTCACTCTGTGTGTGCATGTGTGTGCGTGTGTGTGCACCACAGTTTGCAGCAGAGGCTTTAACTTGTGGCCTGGCCATATTTCAGTTATAATGGACTCTACCATTCCAGGTGGCAGTATGCCTGTGCCTATTTCCAAGGATTTTCACATTTTCCCCTTCAGTAACTAAGGGGACTGACTTCTCTACAGAAAATGGGAAGCAGTATTTTTTTTATAAATGTAAACTTGTATGAAAACGTTAGAAGTAACACTCAAAATTCTTTTGTGTTTACTCCAATATAGTTCTTGAAGCAGCTCTGGCTTTCAGAGAAGCCTAATTACTTTCATATACCATGAAGAGTCGATAAAGCATTGGGAAAAGTCATACCTATAAATTTATATTACTTGAGGGAAAACATTTGGTCTTAGAGATATTAATGTAGCCTCCCATCTCATATTATAGGTGTTAGTTTTATTTGTGAAGAAGAATTTGATTGAGTTTCTGACCCACCTAAAAATGTGGCACTAGAGAGAAGTGTTTTGCACATTGTCTGGTACTGCCTTCTCAATTCTAGAGATTTCAGCTTAGAGGAAAGGTTGCGTATTCATAGTCCAACAGTGCTGCTCCTGGGCTTCCATTTGCTCTGTTCTTAGGTGAGATCGATGGGCTAGAGTAACAGGAAGTCAAACATAGTGTCAGACAACTCTTTGAAGGGGACAGCATATTCAGTTGACACACAGCTGTACTGTACTCTGAGAGTACTTTTTAAATTAAGGTATTTATTACTTTAGTTGAGTAGCAAAAGTTGAAAGTCTGTTGCTCTGGTAGAAACCCCAAATCTCTTTCTTTAGTAACACCCATGCATGTATAAATTATGTAAAAATTGTTAGAAGTGTCAGATCACTTGGGTTAATACTATTCTTTTTAATATTATAATACAATATCAACCCAACATAATACTTTATTTAGACTTATAGATATCCTAAGAACAAAAAGAAATGACCTGCTGTATCTACAATTCATCAAACCCAGTCTGGTCTGTGGTCTCCAGGGTCCAAAGAGGAGAGAGTAAAATGAAGTTTAGTGAACTAGAGATTACTACCTGCACTAGAAGAACAACTCGTGACATTTGTCCAGGTGAAGGAGAAGGTGGGTAGGTGCCCCTCATTTAATGACTATTGAGAAGTTGGAGAAGGGCTTTGGTCTTCAAGGTACCCTGGTAACAGACAAGCTGCTCACTGTCCCTGTCTGAGCCATCAGCTCAGGGTCAAGTTTTGCTGTTGCTGCAGTACTTTTTCCATGCCAGGCACAGTACCCAACTTGATCTTTTCTGTAGCCATCAAAGCAGTGCCACCTCTCAGGTGCTGGTACAGACTTGCATTCCTGACATTGCTGCAGGTTACAAGGAGAGAAGATTTCAAGGAAGCTTTACTGTCGTCAGACTCAGGCCATTCCTCTGCTTTTGATACTTCCCTCTCTTGATGAATTCAGCTCTATTCCTTCTATGAGCCTACGTTACTAACTGGACTAAAGATCATTTTTCTAAATCTGGCTGTGTAACTAAGTTCTGGCCAGTGAGAACAAGAAGTGGTATATATAAATTCCGGAACATGTCCATAAAGGTTGGAGGCCTGGCTGACTCCATTCTGCTGCCTAGGCAGAGATGGGATGGTTGGAACACCATCTTTGGACCAAGAGGCTAGCATCCATCCCAGAGATGAAATAGAATCTAGATGAAGTCCAGGTTCCAGATGACCACAGACCCATTCTAGTATGCTGATCCCCAGGTATATACGGGTGTTTTAGTAACTTTTCTCATTGCTGAGTCAAAATATCCCACACCCAAAGTGAAAGGAAGAAAGGTTTATTTTGGTTCACAGTTTATAGAGGTTTTAGACCCTAACTGGCAGCTCCAAGGCAGGGTGCCATGACAGAAAGGCATCACAGAGGAAGAACTGTTTATGGCATGGTGGGTAGGAAGCAGCAAGCAGTGGTAGCTGTCTCCTTCTCCCTTTTACCCCATTCAGGTTAGGAGCTTTTTGGGTGGTACCATCCACACTCAGGCTGGGCCTTCTCATTATCTATATTCAGAACTATGTTAAACCAATTTGGACTAATTTGGTTGTCACACACTTAATCTATATTCACACACGCTTAATCCACACTCACATACGTATCCACCCACCCCAAATCCAGCCACTTCCAAAAAGCCCCTATGAGTGCATGAAGCTTTGAGGGAACATCTAGATACAAGCCATAATAATTGTGAAGTAAAACTATGTCTGCTCATTTTTTTGGTTTGTTTTTGAAAATTTTGTCTTTTATTGCATACAGCTATATTTTATTTTTAACTAATTATATATACATATATATATATATTGCATCTCCTTCAGCAAATTTTGTCATACATGAATTCATAGCCGGGTAGGGGGTAAAATTCTCGCTCTGAATGATTTCCAACAAAAATACAGTGTATATCTATTGTTTGCTTAATTTTAATCAGACCCATGAAATTCAACCTAATATATATACACCTTCTAATTAGAAGGCCATTTAATTAAGTCATTTTAGTAGTCTTTCCTTAAGTGGAAAATTTAAAATCTGATTTTTCCTTTCCTTTTTCTCCCCCATAAATTATAAAATTAACATATTAGGTATTCTGATTGACATGTAGACTGTGTAACCTGATGACTATAGAAATGGAGACTAGTTTCCCCGAATTCATTGCATAGTAGTAGAAGGAGACATTCCTTCTTCAACCTTCTTCCTTCTCCCAAACTCTGGTGTGTAAAAGCCAAATAATTTGCAGCTCTTTGGAAAATGCCTGCCATGAGGTAGAACCAGACAATTCTCCAAACAACTCAAGCCAGAGTGAATCAAAATTGAATAATTCCTTTACTGAAAGTACTCTCTTCCCCAGGTATTTGAATGAACAGGCTGCAGAATGAATCTCAAAAGGCTCATTTCATTTTCCTTTTTGCCATTTTCACCTTGCCTTATAACACTGTATACTTGACGAGCTACTGACTTTAGTCCTACGTGACACAGGGAGGGCCCAGTGATAGACCTGAGTTTTGAATTGTTTTCCTGTAAGGATTACATTTCACATGCTGGCTACGATGTGTGCATGAGGGTTTGTAGCAAGTGAATTTATACAGCTCAGTGGCTGTTTCTCCTTGTTGACGTTCTTTGGGGATTTTGCTTGGCACTAGTTTTTCCTTTTGGGGCTCCTTGCTGTCAAAATAATGTAAACACCAGGGAAGGAAAATATGTCTCAGTCTGTTAAGTCCATCATCTTCCTCTATGACTCTCTCTAATTAGTTTCTGGAAGTTTTACATAAAGAAAAGGCAGGCCTCAAAAGCAGAGGTCTGTGCTGTAGTTTAATTGGTGGTGGTGGTGGTTGGGGGTGGCAAGGCCAAGAAGGGAGTTAGAGGGCGAAGTCTACTTTCTGTGAAATATCTAGTGTTTCAGAGTTGGTGAAATTGTATGGTATTTATAATATAAAATAGGTTTTAGTTTGACTGTTATGTGGTGCTGTGCATTCCTTTTATTCTGATTGAGTGGCTTAGCACTTCAGGAACTATTTAGGGATTTGCTTTGTGTCATCAGGGCTGTATGCATTGCAACCCTGCTTCACTGTGGTTCGGGAGGGTGCTGCACTACTGGGGACTCTCCTGGAGTGTGGGCGAACTTCTGTGATGAAGCAGTAGTATTTCCCTGATTCTGTCCTTTCTCTTTCCTGCTGGAGAATAACTTTCAACTGTTTCCCTCTGGAAGTCTTCCCTGACTCCCTCCAGGGTTGATCAGCAGCCTTTCCTCAGGGATATTACCGTCTGCGATGCTCTGTCCTGGGTTTCAGGCAGCTGTGGGCTCCGAGGTGTCCTCCTTCAGGTTTCCTTTAGGCCGTTCAGAACTCAAGGGCAGGTGCTCTGCCTTATTTGCTTTCCATCCGTGTGATCAAACACCTGGGATAAACAATTTAAAGGAAGAAATATTTATTTTGTGTCACAGTTTCAAAAGTGTCAGCCCATTTTTTTTTTTTTTTTGACCTGTGTTGAGGCGGAACATCATGGTAGGAAGCACATGGCAGAACCGAGCTGCTCAGCTCCCAGTAGGCGGGCAGTGAAGCGGCCAGGATACACCCTTTAAGGGCAAACCCCTAACGACCTTCTAACTAGGCCCGACCTCCTGGTTTCTGCCACCTCCCAGTTGCCCATGAAGCTTTGAATCTATCAATGGATCAGTCCATTCAGGGAGTTGGAGTCCTTATGATCTAATCACCTCTCAAAGCCTCCAAACACTGCTGAATTGGGGACCAAGCCTTTAACACGTGAGCTGTGGAAGACATTTTAGATGCAAACCATAGAAGAGCTCTAGGGCCTGCCACATAGTTAGTGGTCAACAAATATGTGTTGAATTAATGAGTTTTGCTGCAGGGACTTATTTATGGAATAAGATTTTTAAGCATGCACATAGAAGTTGCAAAATAAATATTCGTTGATTGGATTTCTAGTGCTTAAGTAATTCCCTGTAGCAAGGCAGGCACCTCTGAAAAGGCTCATTACTCGTTTGAAATATTATTTACAACATTAAAGCATTTTTCTGAAAGTACGTATATCTTATGCCCTGTTTCCTCCTAAGTGCATGAACTCAGTGAAAAATAAACAATAATTTGACAGCATCATCAGAGAAAGCATGTTGTCTGTAATTCCCTGGGGATGGCGAATAGAGGTGATGGGCGAGGAGGTCTAGCTGTCTGTTGTGACAATTAGTGACAGTAGTGAGTTTTGATTACTTTTGAATTCAAGAAGCAGAACTTTGCATCTGTAGGTAGACTCTATTTGAACTAGATTCTTCTTGCCTGTTAAGGACACTTGTCCTGCAGCAAGCAAGATTTGGGCAATGTAAATATTCATAGTAACTTTCAAAAATTTCTTGAGAGTACTTTTTTTTCTTTGCAGTACTGTGTATTGAACCCAGGACCTGAACACTGAGCTAGCTACCTTCTCAGCCTTTTTTATTTTGAGACAAGTTCATAGTAAGTCACTAAGTTGCCCACACTGGACTCAAAATTGTAGTCCTCCTGCCTCATTCTCCCAGAGTGCTGGGATTACTATGGTGTGGCCACTATGCACAGCCTAGTTATAGTTTTAAATGGATAGTTTGATAAGAAGATGTTTTCTACTTTTGCAATTTATTCCTAAGCAAGACCATAATCCAAAGAGGATGCCAACTGGTAGTCTTCTAGATGTGTAGTTTCCCTTTACCTAGGTTTTCAAGCAGGAAACTCAAGTTTGTGAATTTACCCAGAGTGGAGGAGAGCCAAGGTCATCGATATATACTTGATTTATGTTAAGATGGTTCACTCTGAAAGTGGACACGAATGAGTCAACATATAAACACAGAAAGATGGACACAGGATACAGGAGGATCTCAAACAAAGATCTCCTCATCAAACCTGGAGGGATTCAGGAAGACTTACAGGAGGAGGAAGTCTGATAAGATTTTTTTAGGAGGATTTATCCAGGAAAAAGTATATAGGATCAAGGAAATGCAATCTTAGAAGTTAACCTAAACCCTATGTCACTGTCTTCATTCTCCAGCAGAAATATAGCTGCCGAATTAAGTTCATATAAGCAAATCAGCACTTTCTGTAGTAAGAAGTCACTGTGGCAAAATATTTTGGAAGTACAGTGTTTTGATGAGGGTGTCATAGAAGAAAATGGCATCATATACTATTAATACAAGTTTAAATTGCTCCAACCTCTTTGGACAGAAAATTTGATAGTGTTTGAAATAAATGCACATATTCTTTGCCCTTTTCATTTTGTTCCTACAAATTTATCCTAAATGCTCACACATGGGCAAAGATATGAGCAGATGTTCCTTGTATTAGCAAATGATTGATAAAAATCTGAATGTCTGTCAAAAGTGAACTTGTTAAATACTTTAAGGTATATCTGCATGAGGTATGATTGTGGTGCTATTTAAGAATTTATGTCAATGTACATGTAATGTGAAGAAGTATGGCCTACTGGATATTATTGAGGAGAACATGAAGGAGAACAGTGTGTATAATGGCTTCTTCCTTGTGTATTAGCAGAAAAGAAGGCAAGCCTATGTATAATTCTGCAGAGGGTGTTTAAAAGATGCAGAAAAGAAGTTATTGGGCCTGAGAGGAGTGGAGTGGGAAGGAAATTCACTTTGCACCATAAGTGTTGTGCGTCTGTTTCAATGTATTGCCATGTGTTTGCATGCATGATGTGACATATATAGGTTGACACGGAAATACTATCATATGTTGTTGAAGATGTGTCCTCATAAATATGTTGATTTCACCATGTGAACATCATATAGTATAATTACGTATACAAGGATGGTTACAATACAATTGAGTTACATACTCTTATGGGACCACCATCATATATGTAGCTCATCTTTCACCAAATTGTCATAAAGTAGCACCTGACTGATTTCTGGCTGAATTCAAAATGAGCACCAAGGAAGGTACTTCTGTTGTATAACATGGTTGCTGATGACCTCCTGCCAGTGAGTCATCTGCTCAGCAGAACCTGGGGCCGCAAACCGTAGTCCCTCTCAGTGGAATGTCTTCCCTTCACTCAGCCCGACTTGGTCTCCCATATGTGCCAACATTACGCCTATGAACAATTTTACCTGGAGGTCAATTTTGGATTCTTAAGTAAACTTGGAAACTATTTAAATCCTGTAAGCAGCACATTTACAAGTCCTTTCTTAGAGTAGGTTAACTTTGATATAAATTATAGTCAGTGGGGCTGACACAAATGCAGGGTTCTGTGTCTCATCCCAGACCATCAGACTTGCTTGACCCTGGGTAGTGCAATGCAAGCCTCGGAGGATCCGCTGCAGGGGAGGTCCACACCACTTCTTATCTCTTCTTTCTGTCTTTTATTCTGCCCTTCCTCCTTTCTCTCTTTTTTTCCTTTTGAGAATTTCAGAGTGGTCCTTGTTAGAATCTTTCCCTAGATTCTGAAATGTTTTGTCTGCATGTCTCCTTTATTGATGACACAGATTTCAGAGAAATAAGTAATAACATGTTAGCAACTTCATTTTTTCTGAATAAGTTAACCTTTAAGAAAGAATAGAAATATGATCAAGTTCAGCTTCCTAAAGAGCTGAAAGAATGTCTCAGCTAATATGCTCAACTTGTGATGACACAAAAATCTTTTTATGTATCTCTCAATCTAAATCCATCTTGGTCCAGTTGGATGATAGAAGGCAGTAATTTGTCTCTAAAAGCAAGCAAGAAAGAACATTTGAATTAAGATTTTTTTTAACATCATAACTTTTTAAAGTAGAAATACCTAGGAAGAAGTGATAGAAGAAGAATAAAAGGAGAAAATGAAATATGCAGGCTTTGGAAATAGGCAGATTTGCCTCCTGATACAGATTCTGTCCCTGGCAAGGTGTGTGATCATGGATGTGAGATGGAATTTTTCTGTGCTCTGTTTGTGA
>RJWM01009854.1:0-66159 GCA_004363535.1 Dasyprocta punctata | reverse complement strand
AAAAAAAAAAAAAAAAAAAGTTCTATAAACACTAGGAGCTGTCAGCCCTGAAGAGCTCCAGAGATGAGCAGCTGGGAAGAAAAGCAATAGTATCTGGCATTACCTGGCATCCAGCATTAACTAATATTGTCCAGTGGCATCAGACCCCAGGACAGTAAGACTAAAGGCTGAAGGCTACTGACACTTAAAGCCGAGAGTCACCAGCAAAAGAATCCTCAACTAATTACAGCTGTTGGGGTGAAAAGAATAGTGTTTATCTTGCTTAGATAAATGGCACAATATTACTGGAGTGGACATGCTATGATTTTCTCAATAATGGAGCTATCGGGAATCAAAAGAAAGAAAGCTGGGTAAAACAGTGTTCTCTAGAAAAACAAAACCCCTAGGATGTCTTTATTATAAAGAATTGGCTCATAAAGTCATGGTGCTTGGTAAGTCCCAAGATCTGAAGATGAATGAAGATGATGGAGACCTAAGAGAACTGATAGGGTCATTCCTGTCCAAAAGTCTATAGGTTTCAGAGCCAGGGAAAATGATATTTCAGTTCAAGTCTGAACCTGGGGTGGAGGGGCCGGGGGAATATCCCAGTTCAAAGACCATCAGGCAGGAGGAATTCTCTTTCACTTGAGGAAGATCAGTCTTTTGTTCTAGAAAGGCCTGCAGCTCAATCGATGAGATCCACTCACTTTAGATAGGGCAATCTGCTTACTCTCAGCCAACATGTTAACCTCATACCCAAATGCCCTCACTGAAATCACAAGAATGTTTGTTTGATCAAATATCTGGGCTTTCCAGGGCCAGACAATTTGGCACAGAATATTAACCATCACAGTAAACAACAACAACAAATAAAACATCAATTAACCATCTCCATAAACAAAGAAGTCCCAAAAGCCTCCATTCTTTTTAATTAACAATACCAAAAATTGAAGGGTAAAAATGAATCTCCTCTGAAAAGACTTATACCACTCCCTATAAAACAAGTCATGAATAAGTGAAAATCTAATTTTATGTGTATCCCAACCTAGAGATCCTAAGGATTTCTGAGGGCAAAAGAGGAGACCTGAAAGTCAAAACATAAAGGCCATGTTGTGACATAAGACAGATTATAACAGCCATAGGACAGTTTACTTAATTATAAACAATCCTAGAAGGCCTTTGCAAAGTTAGGCACATCATGATGTAGTCTTTCTGTGTGACTTGTCATAAGGCACCTGCATCAGTAAGGTTAAAACATCTGCTTTTCTTGGCAAGGGCCACCAGCAGAAGCTCTGGGACAAATCAGGAAGGAATTAATAGTGACCTTTCTGCATGCCCCCCATAAATAGACACCACTGATTAGAAGCAAGTATAATACCATAAATGGAAGCAAAACAGTAACAAACACATGGAACAACATCATAACCAGAAGTGGTGAAAAATACCCCACAAGTGGTCAGGATTCATGAAAATGGTAGATTTGAATACAAGCTGCCTTTGCCTTTCTGGATGTCAGGTAACTATGGTGTCTTGTGTAAAAACTTCTAAGTGGTGTTCAGTCGTGCTACTTTTTTTTAACCCAGAGAATGATGCAGCCTCTAAAGCAACCAACCACTGAGAGCAGAAAGAGAACTCTACCTCCTCCAACTAAACTGCTAGGTCAGAGTTCCTTCCTCATTCCCCATAGTGGCTCTGTGGGGACTTTGCAAAAATCACTTGTATCACACAGCACCTTCAGTGATGATAATGGCAATAATGATTACCACCGTTATAATTCCTTTTATTGTTATCCATTGCTGTAATTTATTGTTCAAAATTCAAGACTTAGAGCATGAGACATGGTCAGTTTCCTAACAATGCACATTGGGGAAGTGAAAAGTTTCAGAAGTAGTTACCACCTACTAGCTGTAGGACTTTGACATAAGTTTACTATATTATTTTAGAATGGCCAATTTTGTAAAAGAGCTATGAAAACAAACTGGATAGATGGAACTAATAAGAAAAACATAAGAGAATCATGTAACTTAGGATTCATTATAGAAGTCAGCCACCAAGATAGCACTAATGATCTTAGCCTCCTTGCACTTTAATGAAGTCTCCTCCACTACTGGGAAGATCTGCCCAGTATAATCAGTACGATGTTGCAGAGTTGATGGTGTGTGACTTTCGAAGCTAGGTAATAAAAGATGCTGCTCTCTCTTGCATTACTTACCATAGGGGAGATAGCTGCCACGTCATGAGGACACTCAAGCAGTCCTATGGAGAAGTATGTGGTGAGAGCCTGAGGAATCCTCCCACCAGCCAGCATCAGCTTGACAGCCACATCAGTGACATTATAGATGTGAATTCCCCATCCCATTCAAGGCTTTAGATGACTGCAGCCATAGGTTACATCATAACTACAAACTCATGACGACTTGGCATCAGAACTATACAGCCAAACTGCTCCTAATTCCTGATCCACGGAAACTAGGAAAGATAAAAAAAAGAAAAAATGTGAGTTCTTATTTTAATATACTACATTTTAGAGTATTTTGCTAGGCAGCAATAGATAGCTAAAGCTAGCAGAGACAGAAAGCAAGTCATGTATGATCAAAACATATAAGATAAGTGAAAAATTGATGATGAGTAAGCAAGCGGTTTGTGAGATATAGAAAGAATTCATAAGATATGCTGATTATAGATAGTAAGTTGGTAATCTATGGTAAAGATATAGAGAATAAATGAAATGTAAAATGAAACAAATAGGTGTGTTACTTATAGATAAATACAAAGTCATGGAGAAAGCAATCTTGATCTTGCCACCTCTGGGCTGAAAACTTTGTCATCCCTAAATCAGTTAGGTTGACACCAATATAGTCTAATCTTGGCTTCATATGCTCTGTGCAAGAAACAGAAGTGACATACATGGCTCTTAGGAAAGAAAATTGGCAAGTGATAGCTCTGACCAACCGTATTTCTTGTTGCCATATTTCTGGTGTGTGAACTCCCTATCGGACAGAAAATGTACGCGTTAGCCTGAGATACCTTCTGCGTATCAGGCCTTCTTGCTCACATGTCAGTTTGTGCTTTGGTTGGTTGGTTGGCTGGTTGGTTAGTACTAAGGACTGAGTATCCTTCAGAGAGTCAGTTCCTTGAAGAAGATATGAAGCCCTCCAGGGTATATATCTCAACTGGCAAAAGTGGGGTACATGCATCCTATATCCTATACATTGAACTATAACCCCAGCCCTTTTTTAAATTTTAAATTTTGAGGCATGGTTTCTCAAAGTTGCTAAGTTGGCCAGGTTAGTCTCAAACTCGAAATCCTTCTGCTTCAGGCTTTCAGAATACAGGAATTACAAGTACGCACCACCATAGATACCTCAAATCTTAGTTTCTATCATAACCTTACCATCAGCCTGGAGGGTTGATGCAGCAGAGAAGAGGGGAACATATAAGCCTCATGTAATCAGGGAGCCAAGGATATGGGCTTTCCACTTGCTTGTACCCTTCCTGAGTTAACCTACCCTGTCCCCCCTCACCCCTTGCTCTTTTGTGTGTGTGTGTGTGTGTGTGTGTGTGTGTGCGCTTTAAATAGATTTAGAAAACTGAATTTTGAGTAGTTTAATGTGGTCTCTGAAATATTCTATCCTGAAATCTCAGATACAACTTACCTGGTAGAGTATTTACAGGCTACCACTGCACATGGCAAGGACCTTTGGGAAAGTCACTCAGCTACTCTGACTCTCAGCTTTCTCACTTAAAATAATAATGCCACTTACTAGGCAGATACTTGTAAGAAGGCATGGCAGTGTTTTTATGTGTTCATACACTTGTCTCTGACCTCAGCTACTTCATCTACTAACAGAGTATTGTGATATTCACTATGGGTTCCACTGAAGACTAAATGAAGTGGCATTTCTGAAAGAACCTGGCAAAGATGTTCTTTGCCAGGAAATAATCAATTCATCTTAAATTTCTATCTTCTTTCCCCTACAAATTAAAAAAAAACTATAAAACCTGCCTCTATAGTATAATTTCAAAAATGTGAGAAACCCATCTAGTTCTGTCCACAACTCAGGTCACATTTCTGACCAGCTCCCCAGTTTCCCATTCCTTTAAAGAGTTAGTGCTTTGTTCCTTAATGGAGAATTAAAACTCATCCTCAAGGAAAAAATACCAAATGCTTTACATTTGCTCCAAGACACAAATCACTAAGGACAGATCATTGCTCACAGAGAAAGATTTTATAGGGTGAAGAAGGCAGGAATGAGAAGACAGAGTTGAGAGGAAAGACACTCAGAGGTGAGAGAGGAGAAGGGCCTCCAAGAGAAAGGCCTGGGTGCAAGGCCTTGACAGAGACCACTGAACCCGTGGATCTGTCTCAGGGCCAGGCCCTGAGAGCCCCTCCTGTAGAGAGTCAGGTCCTTGCAAAAGATGTGAAACCTGCAGAGTTTAGCGTTCAACAGGCAAAAGTGTGGGCACACATATCCTATGGAAGGGAGTTGCCACAGGTTGGAATGCTCATCTGGGGAAAGGACCACCTCGCCACCTCTCCTTACAACTCAAGTCTTAATTAGGCTGCAGAAGTAGGAAACAGGCTTGTAGGATTTGCAACTCAGACCAAAGTGTGTTGGAAAGTAAACCGCAAGAGCCCCAGAACAGTCTGGTCATGTGGAGGGAGATGGCCCACCGCACAGGAAAGCACACCAGGGTGAGACTCCTAAGTTTTGATTCCACACTTCAGCTTCATACCTTAGTAGGCTTGTCCCTGCACAAATCACAGAATGTCTCCACCAGAGACACTAGGGTAAACTAGGAATCACTACACCAATGAAGAGCAATTTACCAGGAAGCTGGCAAGTGGAAAACCTCTGTGCACCTTCCACTTCATCGTCCTCTGTGTGCTGGGAGTTTCTATGCTGAGCAGTGTTTGGGGAGGAAGAAGAGAAGCCAGGTTGCCAGCAGGAAATGTTCCTATGTCAGTATTTCTGGTACACTGTCTAAAGAGTGTTCATAAGAAAAGACCTGATTCTCCAAGTCTGTAGTCACTTTCAAGTGTGTGAGATTTCTTTTGTGTCATTCTAAACCATTATTTGCTTTCATATGTAGAGTATATCATATTATAATTTTGTTTCCCTTGAGTCCTCTCCCCAGTTGGACAAGCTTCAGACTCCACAAAGCATGGATCCACTCCCAAGGATCTCAGAGAGTTGTTATTTGGATTACAGGAAGTGGCCACACACACACAAGATTGGCTCACAGAAAGCTAGAAACAAATGCTCTTTAATATGATGCTATGATCCCTACTCAGCACCTAACTACCCACGTAAAGTACAGTGGGAGAAGAAAGGCAGCCCAGGACACCTCCCCCAGGCTCAGGAGCAGACTGTAGAGCTGGCAAGCCATCTGTGCACACCAGCAAGGGCCCCTCTGGTCAGACAGGGCCACATGATGTAGTGACTTTATTCAGTAGGTAAACATCCAATTCAGCCTGCAGGAGGCCCCCAGCCTCGTATTACTGTTGACACAAAGCAGTTCCCTTTCTCTAAACTGCTGTTTATATTTTAGCCAAGTATCCTACATAAATCTCAGCTCCAACCACCAGACTCTGGCTGCTGTAGAAATGACCAAGACCAACTAGAAAATAACCTAATAAGGAGCTTACAGCAAAAGTTTGAGGTATCTCGATATGAAAAGCTGACTTAGGGGAATAGCCCTTGACAACCCTATTGCGAAGCTGTCCAAAATTGAAGGCTGGAACAGGATTAGAAGAAGCTTCAGCTAAAATAAGGGTTCTTTTAAAAAACCATACATCAACCAAGGGCCTGGGGCTGTGAAATACAGATCCAGTTCCTGTCCAGTTCAGAGAACATTCTGAAGTCCCAGTTCAATAGTTCTAGGAACTGCATAGCCTTAGTTCCAACTCAAACTCACCCTTCAATACGGATTTTTCAAAAGAAGAATAGAACGCAAACTTTGAAATAGCTTTGTGGTTCCATAAATTAATATTAGGGTTTGGTTCAGAGCTGAGCACAGTTGTGTGGTAAATTGTGGTTTAGGATCCATGGTCTGGCTGAGGTCCCTGATTTGCAGGCCTCAAAGTCTGCAGGGCTGTGGCTTGAAAAGGCTTCCTTGAAGTGGAGCTCACAGCTAACGACAGTTCATTTCAACTCAACAGGGGCAATGTAGACCTTCTCTCTAGCATTTCTTCTTGGACATCAGCCTCTGTGTTTTTTTCTGCTGTAGTTTTGTACAGCCTACTCCAGAGTGGCTGTTATTTTAAATAATAATTAAAAAGAGGGAGAGTGATCTTTGGGGAGTGGAGGAGGGGTATCTTTATATTTAGATACTCTGGACTTGATTATAAATCCTGGCACTTGGCTACTCCTTGGGGACTTGCTTCTCTAGGAACCCCCACTCTCTACATGATTGACTGACTACTGCCATCTAGTGGATTTGGAGGCCTTTGATGTTCTAACTGCTAATGAACAAGACACTGGGCATTGATTTGAAGAGAAACTGTACTTAATTAGGACAGAGCATCTTAGGATGGCCTGTAGGTAGGATTATAGATCGATTACCCTGGGACAACCCCCTATGCAAGTTTTCTACTTAGATATAGATTTAAAGGAAAAAAATAAAAATTTGATGCCTGTAGGTAATCAATGTTCTGAAGTTTACTTGGTAGTTGAATCAAAACTGAAGTTTAATCAAGACAGGAAGGTGGCAGGTATCAGACTAACTGCTCTATTCCAGTTGTCCATGCAGGCTGATGCCATTGGCACTTGGGCATGGCTGGGGTGATTGAAATAAGCCCTCAACTAGGAAATAGAAATACAATATACATCTCTACAGCCATTCTTACATAGTGCTGTCCTATCAAAGCAGCCCAAGAGCTCACCCCAGGCAATGGGTAGTGTTGTGTCATGCCTAGAGAGGGAAGAAAGGAGATCTAGGGGATCAGACTCGAGAACTTCAACTCTGAGAGAGACCTGGCTGCCTGGAGTGATTTCTGAAGACAGACACTAAATGTTCAGGGACAGAGCATATCAAAGTATTGTAAACTGGAGTTGTCCAGGAGCTTAAGAAACAGAGCAGGTAAAATACATATTGAATCAGCAAATGTACATGAGTTAGTCTTCAAGATGGATGGGAAATTTTGGAATGATCCAAAATATTTGAATCAATGACTACATAAGGACACAAACCAGATCTACCCAAAGCATCCCTACTAAGGCTGAAAATACTTCATTTTCAGTTGTTGCGGCTTCATTTTCTCCTATTACAGCCCAGTCTTTTTTCCCTGCCCAGTGAGGCACTGAGACTCTGTCAAACCTGAGAGTGGACCCAAATCATACATCTCTACCCACCACCCTACTCCCACGCTTCAGTTTTCTCATCGGAGAAATGAACAGGTGGTTTCCATTAGCCCTTGGAACTCTTCTTGCCAAATATGGATTCTTCAAGTTGAAATTTTCTTTTGTTTTGGCTGAAGTGTGCTCTAGTTCTGGGAGGACTGAATCTAGGATCTTTTATCATCACTTCAAGTGTACTGAGGAGCATTCTGTCCAGAAAAGGAGACTGTTTCCCTTGAACATGAACTTGAGCAACCATCAGGTAAGGTGTGTTGTAACAACTTTTGTAGCATAGACATAATGCCAAGGCAGCCTACCTGGGCTCCAATCTGCCTCTCGCTCATCATGTGACCTCAGCAAGTCATTCCATTCATTCACTCAGACTGGCTTTCTACATTTAAAAAATGACAATGACAACCCTTATGCTATCTTCCCCTCAAGGTTCTTGGGAGGGCGAAAAAGCCTAAGCATAAGCTTAGTTTAAATCTATTTAATGCTATAAATCTTTTCCAGATAACACCCTTCAAAATGAACAGCCAAATAGTCTGTGTCTGAAGGACCATAGACTCTGCTTTGGGTGAGGGGACCAGCTAGGCCACACCGGTGATGGAGCAACCTCTCTTAACAATAAGGAAACACTGGCCTTTCTTTGGTCTGTTCCTTCCGGTCTGAGGGGGCTGCTAGTTGCAACTGGAGCAGAGAGGTGGGGATGGAAGATGCCCAGGAAGCCACAGCATGCTGTTTTCAGTGAATGATGATAAACAGAGCCAGACCTCACATCTTTACCTGGAGAATCTGATGCTTCTTCCCCTCCTCCACTATAAACCTCTCCACAGAAAAGCAGAGGGCAGAAAATTGCAAGTTGTGATTCATAATTGTCAATAACATTTGTGTCATTTTGATGCTCTAACTCTATTACGTTAATTGCTTTCCTCTCTACATTTTATTTTAAGGTGAACATTAATTGATTCCCAACTGTAATCACAATTATGGTGAGTTATCCTGATTAATGGGAGATGTGATTAATAAGTAGAAAGTGCAACTCCTTCTCCTTACCTAGGAAGACATTATATATGTTATTATAGCTCCACCGTAGGCTGCAATTTTCCCAAGAATTCTGAACTAATGTACAGTTATCTGTCATCGAATTCCATTATTGTTTATCCCAGCTGGCTAGACACAACTCCCATTTGGCCTGGCCCATTTCTGCATGCCACTGACATGCTGGCTTGCTTAAGGAACTCTCCCGTTCCAGACCTTTGGTGTTCTGGAGAGAAAACTTGAGTTGCTAGCCTGTCTGTTCTCAGTTCTGATTCTGAATCATGAATGCTGGTACAGGTTTAAATGAGCAAGGTGATGGATACGCACACTTAGAACCAGAGCCAGAAAAGACATGGAAATAGGCAGAGAAGAGAAACAATTATCCATTTGTATACTTTGATGCCTAGCGTCCTATCAGATACACAGTAGCTATTTACTACCTGGTATTTGGAAAAGAGCGTGGGTGAATAAAATGTGTCTTTAGATCTTGTTATGAGCTTTACTATCCCATTGTGTTTCTGGACTCCCCTCCTGCCACTTTCTACTTGCTGTGAAGATTCCTCTCTCCAGAACTCTCTCCCTCTCTAAACCTCTCTCCAATGTCACCTGTCCTGTTTCTATTACATTGGTGTTTTGCTAGGAGACCAGATAACTCAGTAGATGTACCAATTGGTGGGACATCAGATGCTGAGGAAAGAGCTCTCTCCAAAAACCTTGAGACAGGAGTTTGCATGCTCCTCTTTAGGACTCCTTTTAACTTTGGTCACCCATTCTTGCCAGCGTCATCTCCAAGCAACATCCCCCACTGCCTACCCCTGTCCTTCTTCATGCACCAGTCACAAATATTCTTTCATTCAGTCACCTACAGGTCCAGTGGCATCTTCTGTATAGGATGAGCTTCTGGCTATTGAAAAGGAGAACTGGAAGGCTTGTCTTGGCCTTGCAAAGCTTAACAAGCACAGAGCTTGCCCTTATGCTATCTGTTTATTTAGGGTGGCTGAGGACCTCCCATAGAGAACTCATGTGAGGAGTTAATGTTTACAGTTTATAGAAATAATGACCATTGATTACATCCTAAATTTATATTTTTGTTTGCTTTCCAGGGGCAGGAAGGGCCTCAATTTCTGCTATATGTCTGGTGAGAGTCCATTCACTCACTAAGATTCCATTACATGTAAGATATTTCCAACCTGGTTGCCCTCGGTCCATGAAGAATGTACTTTTCCAACTTGGCCCTGGGAGGCAACCTGGCCACACCTCAACACAACCACATCCACCAGCAGCATCACAACCTTGTAGCCCAGACAACTGCTGTCCCCATTCAGTGCCAGACAAATGTCCGGGCCCTGCAGGCCTCAATGAAGTTTGCAATCACCCAAAGATAACCAACAGAGAAGGCGGGTGGGGGCTGGAGTCAAGGCCCCACTGTAAACCTAGTCCTGCTCCCTTGCCTGTGGTGAGACCCCCTGCAGAAAGGGAGTCTTTTCCACCCATAAAGGCCCAGATCAAGCCCTGCACTAGATGAGTCAAACTAGAGGTGTCCTGCTTTAGAAAGAGACCAAAGATACTGGCGTGTGCTCAGAGCGGCCAACTCTGATATGAAGGTCATGATCCTGCTGGCGTGGCCCTGTGGCACTGTCTCAGCTCCTTCACTTTTTCGCAAGTAATCAGTCACATTCAGCATTTCACAACTCTTTGGAGAGATTATTGAAAATCTCATGGGCAATAAAACAGAGAGTTTTGTATCTCACACATGATAGGAGAGAACTTCGGTAATCCACTGGACCCATTTGTGTCTGCTCCCAAGGGAAGCACCATCATTTCTTCCTCTCCTGGCCCGGTCCCTGGGCAGCAATACCTCTTAGCTCCCAAGCTATGCCTTCTTCTTTTTGGGTTCCCTCCCTCCCTAATCCATTTTATGATCCAAATCCGCCTCACCTCCACTTCAGACTGGCAGACCTTCTACTACCACAGCTCAGCAACCAAACTTCAGCCACCACGATGCGTTTCTCCTATTTATTTGTTCTTGTTCATCTCCCACCTCCAGACTATTAATGACAAGTTAAAAAATACCTTTCTATTTAGTTAAACTTCCAAATAAAATATGACTTCCATGAGGGCGTGCTTATTTGCCTTTGTCTGCCTGGTGAGTCTTAGACTCATACCCTCTGTCACATACTAGTTGTGTAACCTTGGGCAAGTTGCTTAGCTTTGTGAACCTCAGTTTCCCCACCCATAAAATGGGGTCTATAGTCACACTACTTCAGAGAGTTATAACAAATGAAATAAATTCAATGAAATCATGCATGTAACTGTTTAACAGATGTTCAGCTTGTCAGTAGGCATTATCACTATTACTAAGAATTAGTCGCATGTGTGCTAGACAAGACGATATTCCTCCCATCCAGTTGCAATTAAGTTTATCCCTATCTTCTAACCAAAGTTACCACCAACAGTACCCAATACCTCTTCACAGAAAACCCTGCCAATATGCACTTAGGCATCAACACAGGGAATTTTTGTCCAATAAAGTACCTGTATCATAGCAAGCTTATCCCCAGGATTGTACATTTTAAGGATCTGTGACTGCTGGGTCTTCCTTCAGCCTCAGGGCCTTGCTGCTCTTAATTGGTTCAGTTTCAAAATAGCTCAGCCCTTCCAGGCAGAGGAAGCGGGAAGCTAGGTCCTGACCGACAGTTAAGAGATGTGTGTGGGCAGGTGTATATGTAAATATTTAACAACCTCAGAAGAACTGCAACTCAGAGCATGAGCACAAAAAATTCATATCACAAGTTGGGGACCATCATCAAAAGCCTTTCTCTGACACTGCCTAGTGATAGCAGGCACATTTGATTTTCAGTTCAACAGATTTTTATTCAGCACCTATTATCTGCCCAATGTTGTAGCCACCAGTGCAATGTGTATAAAAGATGTGCCCCCATTTTGCTAGAATAAAGCTGTATAACAAAAACTCCAGCATCTGAGAATGTTTTCTCACCTATCTGAGGTCAGCTAGAGTCAGGCAGTCTAGGCAGGGCCAAGCTGTAGGTCTGTGAATCAGCTGGGCACTGTGCCTTGTGTATTTCTCACCCTTTGTGGTCCCATCAGATACTCCAGTAATGTTCTGTTCATGGTCATGGCAGAGGATAAAACCCCAAGTCTAGGCATGTAAGACTTTTCCTTGTCATAGCTGTTAATTCCATTGGCCAAACCAGGTACCTACATAGTCAAGTCCCAGTTAAAGTGCAAGAAGATACATCCCACTTACTACAAAGACAAATCAAGTGCATAGCCACACCCATTATCTGTAGAGTAGGGAAATGTACTATCACCAATGAGGTGAGAATGAAAAGTGAGTATTTCTGCACAATAATTGTGCAGATATAATTTGTGATTATTTCATAATTAACTCTAATCTAGTTATAATTCACTATAAAATAGAGCTTCATTTTAACTCCAGAAGTGAACTCATGCTTTGCCAAAAAGAAGTGGTAACCGAGTGACATAAGCATTATTGTTGTTGCTTGTGTTCTCTCTGGCACCAGCAGAACAAGAAATAAGCAGGACTAAGAGAGAGTTGGGATCGTGATTCCTTTTTGAGATCGCTAACAGTGTCTCAGTAGCAATACTTGTAAGTTTTCAGGCATTGAGGTACTGTTTGAAGGTTTAATTTCTCATTGGAAGTGTTATATCAACCTATCCATTTGTGAGATAATTCTTACTGATAGCTTACATCAATAATTTTTGGACAAAGATTTCCATAAGTATAAATAACATGCTGGATATGGAGTCAGTAGTTTCATTAGGTTTCCAAAGTAATAGTAAACAAAATAGGATAATATTATTCTAGCCTCCAGAAACAAAAACCCCATGTCGAATCTCAGTAAAAGTCCAGAGTAGATAATTAAGGAAAATCTCTGAATCCTAATAAAGTGGTGATGTCTATGGCTATCTCCCATTCAAAATACCCAAATCAAATTATCTTATTTCCTTTTGGAAAGTTCGTGGCTTTCAGTAAGAAATTTGGCAATGACTGCTACAATACTCTTGTACTCCAACTAAAAATATAGGCAATATAGTAATGGGGTTAGGCCAAATCTTATTTAGAGTGTTATTTAGAAAATGTTGATTAAGATCCCTTTGAAGGTCTGCCTCTGGCAGCGTGCCCCAGGACTGAGCTGTTGGCCCTCTACATTCAATAATTTTATCAATCGCTTGAACGTAAAAAAATCAGAAAACACTAATCAAATTAGTGGATGACTCCATACTAGGATGGTCAACAAAAATAACACGGCCAAAATCTACATTTAGAGTAACAAATTAAAAGTGATAGATAAAATTTTACGACTGGCATCACAAAACACGAAAGTTACCCCTGAAATAGAGGAGGCAGTGAAAGTCACCTGCCCTGACCACAAGTTAGGTGGAAACACATAGAAACGCAGCTCAGCAGGAATGGAAGGATGACGTAGCTGCCCGAGAAGCTGACAAAACCTGAGGCTATATGCACAGGCAGCAGGTTTTAGGCCAGAGAAAGTCATAGGCCCTCTGGACACAATGCTATTTCAAGAAATTCTTTCAGTCTGGCAATGGCTTAAGCTGACTTGATTTTTCTGCCCATCCAGAAAGGCATCTTCTTGTTCTCTCTGACATTTTCCCCTTGTTTTCCTTCTTAAAATTCTGCCATTAGGAGCCAGGCATGGTGGCACAAGCCTTTAATCCCAGCACTTGGGAGGCTGAGATAGGAGGAGCATTGTGAGTTTGAGGCCAGCTTGGGCTACAATGTAAGCGCAAGGCCAGCCTGTGCTACATAGTGCGAACCTGCCTCAGAAAACCAGGGCCGAGAGTTTGGCTCAGTGGCTTAAGCGCCTGTCTGGCAGGCATGAGGTTGTGAGCTCAATCCCTGGTGCTGCAAAAAAAATAAAAAATAAAATAAAATTCTACCATTAGGCACAGACAGTATAACTTTTGATTTAGCAGATAAGTATTTCATGCATTCAACAAATATTCATGCGGTGTTTTCATATGGTGGACATTTCACTGAACACCTGTTCTGATGATAGGGGTGTTATAGAAACCAAGGTAAACATCAGGAGACCACAATAATGGGGTCCACTAACACACAGACACACATACACAAGCGCATACTTACATCCACACACCCTCCTTATAATGGAATAATTCTAGAACAATGGTGTTTGCAAAATGCTGGGTTAACATAGTTTACTCCAAATTGAACTAGAGTAGATGTTTTAGAGGGAGCCTGCACTGAGACAGTTTCATTTCCAGGGTCAATCATGAATCTTAGCATATAGTTAGTGTATTAGTTACTTTTCGCTCGTTGCTGAGACAAAATACCTGATGCCCAAAATTAGGGAAGGAAAGGTTTATTCTTACAGTTTCTTGGGAGTTTCAGTCCATAAAGTTGGCTCCAAGGTGGCATGGGGTGACGGGGCTACAGTTCATGGCGGCTGCAAGCTGCAAGCCTCAAGCCGCGCTGGCAAGAGAGAGAGAGGCGGAAGAGAGAGAGAAGCGGAAGGGCAAGCAAACAAGAGGAAGACCCGCCTTCCCTTACACTGTATGTCGGCTCCACCCCTGGGCAAACACAAGCAAGTGCCAGACTTAGCCCCATCAAAAGTATGTGAGGACTTGGGGGGACATAGCATACCCAATACAGTTAGGTATGTACTAAGTAGATGATGAATGAAAGGAAGAGGGTATGACAGTTCAGGTTAACTGTGTCAACTTGATTGGCTTTGGAGTCACCAAGGAGAGTGGTAAAGCACACTTCTGAGTGTCTGGGCAGGCCATGGAGTGTGACCTTGGATACTATATCTGCTGCCTTGCTCCTTCCTCTTGGGCACTGCCCCCTTGCTCTGCTCCCCAGCCACCATGAAATAGGCCTCTTTGCTCCATCATGCCATTCTGCCATGATATCTCCACCTTGGAGCCAGCCAACCATAGACTGAATCCTCTGAAACCATGAGCTGAATTAAACCTCTCTTCTTCTAAATTGTGGGTGTCAGATATTGGGCGCCAGTGATAGAAAAACTGACTGACACAAAAGGCCCCTATTGTCTGAGATTAAGCCCCAGCATTGCCAACCCAGCCAAGTTGAATGAATTCACTGAGCCTTAGTGTCTTAAAATATAGAGATGATGGTCTTCATCTCATAGATTTTTGTCACAATTTTAATTAAATGGAACTGGCAAACAGGCAGAAAGTATCCATCAAGGTACCCAGATCTACTAAAAGTAAACTTTGGTACCCATTTCCCTCCCAGTTGTAAGCCAGTGAGAACATATTTGGATAACTGAGCATGGTATTTATAAATTATAGTCTGTTCAGAGAAAAGATTCAAGCAAAGAGAGGATTAGGAAACAGGAACGTTTGAAGGGCTAAGGAGGTTAAAACAATTCAAGGGTATTTCTGGGGGAGGGTGTTTTGTTTTGTTTTGTTTTGTATTGTTTGTTTGTGGACTTCCTTAAAGCCTCACAATACTCTGTGGTATTCCCAAAAGAGGAGTGCATTTGAAGACTTCAATTTTAGCTCTAGTATGGAAGAACATTCTGAAAAGTATAGCCACCAAAAATAAAATGAGCTGCCTTATCAAGCAGAGAGTGCCTCAATACTGGGACTTTTAAACCATTATTAACAGAATATTTATTGTGTACTTACTACATGCTCATCTTGTTCCAGGGAATTTTGGGTTAAAAAAGAAAAAACAAACAAACAAACAAGACCTAGCTTCTGAATCTAAAATAAAGTACTCACAAAAGCAAATAGTTGTGTGTTGTATGTTATAAAGTGCTATGTGATCTCAGGATTTTGTAGGAGGCATTTTGCATGTGGGTGGGAGGAAGGACCAATGACCTTTAAGATCTCTTGGCTCCTATTATTTTATGATCCCATGTAAGTCATAATCTCTTTCTACAAAGAATTTGCTCATCTAATCCAAAGATTTTTCTTTGGATTAGATGAGCAAAGATTAAACTTTGGACATCCAGGTGCCTCATGCTATAATGTAATTCTCCACAAATGCAATAATAATGTGCCTTATGGCAGCAAAGCACTTTTTCTAATCTTCTGGAAGAAATTTTCTACTACAACACTTAAAATTCACATCTAACCCATACTCAAGACCACGTTTAAGTAGATAAGGAAATGGAGGAGCAGAAATAATACATAGCACTCACTTAAGTCACCCAGTTACTCACAGCAGAGCTGGATAGAACTCAGGTCTCTAAAGTGTCATTTGCTATTCTTGTGAAGAGACCAGAACACGTTTAGCTTCTTCCTTTGTTGGGTTTTGTTCTGGACAGTTTCTCTTTCCCTCTGCCCCCTCCCCACAACACCACTCCCTTATTGCAAGCTCAAACTCTGGCAGATGAATGCCCTGGCTGATCTTCTAAGCTTCCCTCTGAAATGTAGAAACTGACATCTTTACATTTAGAATTCCAAACACAGCAACTGCTGTGTCAGAAAAATATTAACTGTTTGAGCAGTGGACCTTGCCACCAGCCCCAGAGAATGATAAGCATGGACAGAAAAGGAAAACCACTGCATGCCTTTGCTGGGCTCCAAAGGAAGAAGCAGGACTGGGGGGGTGGGGTGGGTGGATGCTGCTTTTTAGAAGTAAATACAGGGATTCAGAAGCCTGTGTGGAGAGCATTAGCTTTGTGGGGAAACAGCTTTCTTCAAGAGGTCAATGTATGTCTGCTTTGGCTTATTTATTTGGCTCCATTTGAGGTTGAAGTGGTAACCAGTAGGAAGGTTTTGAGGCCAGGCATCGTGCAAATGTTGGGCCATTTCAAATGCCAGCAGTTCTGGTGTCACTTTTTATCCCTTTGAGTGAATCACATTGACAGCCCAACAAGGCTGCAGAGAGAGCACATGGCTCTTATTTCAACAGTTGTCCCATCAGGCTGAGCAGGCTGCTGTCTCTTCACACACAGAAAGCAGGACAGGAAGAAGACAGAGCAAGGATGTGGGACCAAGTAGATCTGCCATAACCTGAGGAGGATGGCCCCTGGCCAGGTGCCCTGTAGGCACCTCCTAAAGTATATCAGGCTGTTTCCTGGGCTGGTTTGGCAATCTCAGTATTGATCATTCAGATGATTTATGTGATTTGCTTCCAGAAACACCAGAGAGACAAACATAAGAAAATCTCTAGGCTTTCATCTTTCTCTAATCTTTCATCCAGGAAAGATTGAGCTTTGAAGGGAATTTCTAAAAGGAATTTCATATTTCTGGACACAGAGATATCTTTGGAAGATTACCACACCTACACCACACACACACACACACACACACACACACACACACTGTTACACACACTGTTACATACACACACTCATGCACTAGCATCTTCTAATTCCCTTATTTTGCTGTATTTTTTCCCTTGTACTTAACATTGTTGGAATCTCTTATATTTGCATATTATCTGTCTCCCTCCACTGGAGAATATTAGCCCCTTGAGGGCAAGAACTTCGTTATTCATTGCTGCAGCCCAGTCCATAAAACAGTGATAGGCACATAGATCTCATTAAGTAACTGTTTCTTCATTTTAGCCTAACGTCCTATTAGAGATTTATTAACTTAGTTTTCAAATACTTGAAAATTTTTAAATGAAACACCCCTAGAATAGCACTTTAAACTTTATTAATAGGCTTTAGCTAATAAATTTTGAGAGTGGGAGGTTTTGCTATGGCATTTCAAAGCACGGATACTTTCTAGAATTGTGACTAAGAGAAAAACATTACAGGGCACAAGAAGCTTAAAACACAACAGTTAGAAATAGGAAGGAGACAGTGATTAAGTCTTGAAATGGGCCACTTTATTATTTCATTCCAGTCAGTCCTGCCAAGGAGTCATGAATGTCACTCTGGCCTCCCTAAATCCAACAACATCAAATCCTACATCAGCTCTGATGGAAGGACCCTTCCCTCTCCACTCTCACTACTAACACCATAATGTAAGACCTCACCTCCTAATCTCCTCATGACACCAGTGATCACCAGTCAGTCTCTTCAGTTTACCCCCATTGCCAACTCTTTCCAGGCTAATCTCCTAAAATAACACTTTCTTCTTACTACCCTAGGATAGCTGTCCAGGCTGTTTATTAATATTTTTCTCCCTTTATGACATATAATACACATACGGTTCTGTTCAATAGATTGAAAGTAGAAATAACATTCATTCCTGATGTGAGACCTTCCAGAGTTCTTTCTCTCTGGCACTATTATCAGCATTGAAGAGGTGCCTGGAGCTCTGAGTGAACAGGATAAGCAAACAGCCCTGTGAACCCACAATGAACATAGAGTAAAAAACTAACCATTGTCGTTTGAGGCCCTGATGATCTGGAGTTACCTATTACTGCAGCGTAACACAGACTATCCTCACTAACACATGACTCATTTACCAGCACCTGCATTGATTCTCATGACTCATTATCATGTGTGCTGTACTAAATGGGCCATTATTTAATAGACCTGAGGCTAATTCCTAGTTCTGCCACCAGACAAGATAAGCTATATGACCTCTTCAGTCTTCTCACTTGTAAAATTGGAATAGCACTTGGGGTAAATGAAATGAAATAGCCTAGGTATAGTGCCCAGCCTATGGCAGCTATTACCTCTTCCTCCTTGTCAGCTGACAATCGCCTGCCCTCACCTAACCCACTAACCTGCCTCCTGCTACTCTCCCACCCAACTGGTGTTCACTGTATCACAAGCAGAGATCCTCCATGCCAGCTGTGCATCTGAAACAGTGCTGTGTTTCCATACCCATACCTCATCTTCACCTTAGACCAATTAAGTCAACCTCGGAGACTTAAATAGGCAGGCAAGATTGAGAGTCTTGATATAGAAACCCAATGTAGGGTAACTAATGTGCATTCTATAGCATGTTGCCTCCTTTCCTGTCTGAGCCTCACAACCATGAGCAGTTTTCTCTGTCTCCACTTCCTCATTTCAAACTGGGGTGAGAATAACAAAGCAACTATCTCACAAAGTCTTTGTAAGTGGAACTGTCTAAAGAACTGTTGTTGGGCTTAGCCCATTATAAATTCTCAATGAGGGGGATTGTTCATTCCCTCAAACTTCAATGCATCCTGGGATGACCTCTTCCTTCTCAAGCATTCTCCTCAACTCCTGCCTAAAGTTTTTCTCTGAAATTCCTTCACCTGCTCCTCTACTTCAGATATGACTGCACATGAAACATGCATTGCTATTTAATGCATCATTCACATAACTTCTTTGTAATAAAAAGAAATTTTCTATTACAACATTCAAAATTCACATTTAACCCATACATAAGACCACAAGACCTGTGAATATACAGCTGATCAACTTACTAAGCCTATCTCCCCAGTGAGACCAGAAACTGTTGAAGGAAGTGGCGATGTTTCATGCTTTCTTTTATTCTCTAACAATACTCTGAGCAGAGCTGTGCACCCAGCACCATTTGCTAATTGATCATTCTCAGTATTATGTATAGAGACCAGCAGAACAACAGTTTCAACACCCATTCATATCCTCAGGGCTGGCTCTCCATCAGGACCCTGGGCAGCATTTAAATACTTAAGGACCTGGACCTGCACCACATCACACAGAGGAGGTGCGAGGGCCACCCTCCTCTCCTCAAGCCCCCTTGAGGCTGGAGACCCCACTCGAGGAGAGGAAAGAACTGAATTTTAACTTGTATAATCAGACTAATGAATAATATAGCTCCAAAGAAAGAAAGGACTGGAGAGGATTTCATTTCTCCTCCTTCCTGATCTTTTAAGAGGTACTGAGAAACACTTCCTACAGAGCTGGGCTTTCCTGGGTTTGGCCCAGATGACCTGGGTCCATTCTGGAAATCACAGCCTAAGGACCCTCCTTGCATCATCCCATGGCCCCTCCAGATGGCAGAAGAAAAACAATGAAAGCTTAAAACTTTCTGAGGAATCAGGTTGGGCCTCTGGACCTACTAAATCAGCGTTTGCCTTCGTTCTAGTCATCTCTACAATGAGAGGAAAGACAGTGACTGATATTTGGGAACTGAGGCAAAAAAATTCTTGGATTCATAGGATTTCTGCCAGGAACTCACCCTCCATTCAGTGTCCTCAAGTAACAAAAGAAAGAAAACTAATGCCACTTTGTATGCCCTGCTTCAGGTTCTGTGTGCTTTATATTTTTGTTCAACTTTGTGTGTTTGTTGGTATTATAGACTGGGTCTTGTCATCCCATTCCACTATGAAGAAACAGTCTCAGACATGTGGCTTGACTTGTCTAGATAAGATCCCAGCCAGAGCTGAAACTAAGTCACACAGTTATCCATTTACTCCTCCCCTTGTAGGACACTCTGCCAATGATAACAGAGTTAAAGTAGAAAGGAGAAACAGGAGAGACTGAAACCCACATGAGTGTCTATGTGTTCAGAATGTACCCAGGATTTGTTTTAATAGGGCATAAAAAGAGAGCTGCCATGAAAATGATGCTCATGAAGACATTTTAAAATTTTTATTCTAATTACATATTTTATAGAGTACTGTGTCACAATTCAATATATACAAGGTGTACTGATCAAATCAAGGTAGTTAATATTTTCATCACTTAAATATTTATTTTTCTCATGTTTTGATTAATACATAAGGAAGAGGTTTATAGTCATAGATTTGTGGGAACAGGAGGCACAGCATGCCACGCAGGGCCAGGTGGGAAAGGCCCAGTATGATCAGAGGAGAGAAGAGTGAGAGGGTAGGGTATGGTCCACAATTTTTTATTGAAGGTTTCATAAGAAGGAGTGAGGGAGGGAAAGAATAGATGAAGCAGGGTCAGTAAACTAAGATTATTAGACAGCCTGAATAATTTTGTATTATAGTGCCAGTCCCTGATTGTCTGGTGCCCAGCTGTGAGATGATGTAGAGCAGTAGAAATATTAGCTTGGTGTGTGAGAGTTTGATAAAGGAGGTGGTTGGAGATATGGGCTCTGGATGGGTTAGGTTTCATATCAAAGTTATACTCACAGAGAAGTCTACCTATAGCAATTAGCTAGTCCTGAAGGACAGTGCCCCTAGGATCAAGGACCTGAATGCCAGACAGCAAGAACACAGAAAATAAGAATAAATATAACATGAAACAGTGAAATCTGTAAATGAAAATGATTGGGAACAATGGAAGTTATTTAGCCCTATGACTCAATCCATATAGGACAGAGGTCTTGCTAAGATGAAAATCTGAAAATGGCAATGATGGACTTAGGAAGAGACAACAGCTCCCCCAGCATTCATGCAATGAAAGAATAGCAACCTTAGGGAAGAACCATGTTTGGTTAAGGACTGTGATAGCCAAGTGTGGTGTCTACTTAATAAAAATAAATGCCTGGCTGATTGGTTTAGCACAGTTCTGGGCATGTCTAGATGACTGACTTACCGAAGAGGAAAGACCTATCCCAGCTGTGGGTGGCACCAACCACCAGACGTACAGTCTGGATGGAATAAAAGGGGAAAGAAGAAGGAAGTCTCCGTCTGCTTCTTTGGAGGAGCTCCATTCCTTACCATCACCTTTGGATGTCAGTCTCCAGGCTTCCAGCACAGACCTTTTAGTCTTTCATCACAGACCCGTCTGTATCCTGATACAGACTCACACGAGACTCTGTGGTGAGCTCCAGGCCTCTGACTTTTGACTGCCTCCTTTGGCTCTCCAGCATACAGATGGCCCTTTGGTATTCTTCCACACCTCACTTTGAGGGCAGCCATTGTAAGTCTATCTTGTAAACCCTTTCTATAGCATACATATTTAATATTAAATCTGCTCCTGGAGTGAACCCTAACTGATAGGAGGTCAGATTGAGGAGCCAAGAAATGCAAGAAACTGAACTGAAAGATTGTTCCAGAGTGAATAATGGGTGGGGAAAGGGTTGGAAAGAGATCAGGAATGGAAGACGGTGAGCAGAGGCTGTAGAAAAGGCATGCAACAGTAAGAAGAGAGTCACAGTGACTGAGGAAACAAAGGATAAGGGTTGAGACTGTATGGACTCTCCTGAAACATCCACCCGTGGTCCCAGGTAGTTCAGGAAGCCTCATTCAGCTAACATTTGTAGTCAGTGCTTATGAGTTTGATGCTATGTGCCACAGAGTTCTTGTACTACTTAATGAGAATTCTGGGTAGCTGTAGAAAGAATTTTTTGGCCTCTAAATGATCTACTCTCAATAGAATTACCAAAACTCAGGGTATCTCAGAGACATGAGGCTTTACCTGTGCAATCTAAGGAGCCTGGAATACTTGAGGGAATTGCCTTCAACTTCTCACCACAGGAACAGGGAAATGATGAACCGAAATCCTGGTGCCTCCTACTGGAAACCTCACAGCCCATATTTCTCAGAAGCTTTGTTTTCACATCTGTCACTGCTTTAACAGACAAGGTGAGCACTCAAATAGCAAGACGCAGAGATTGAGGAAGTGTCCAGAGAAGTAGTTAATGAGATCACTCCCAAGGCATCTAGATCCAAAACCCAAAGAATTCCAGGTGGCCACTTCAGGACATGAAGGGGTGCCCCCAACATTTTCCACTTCATTGGTGGAATCAAGCATTGCTGAATTTTCCTAAGATTGTCATGTAAAAGCCTGAAACTTAAACTCTTCCCATAGTCTGAATCTTTTTTTGAAAAATCCTTTCTGGTCACGTGGCAAGACTGACTCCCTTGTCAGTCCTCCATAAGACTGATTCCCTGCTGACTTTGATTATTTCTCTTCCTACCTCATTCTGCACTTTTCACTTCTTGCTTCCCTCACATGGCTACTCTTCAGTATAGTTACACCTTCATCTCTCAGATTCAGACCACCTATCAAGTACCAGGTATGATCCTTAATGTTGATATCCCCCAATTTCCATCCTAAATATAAATCTTCAATTAACCCAGATTCATGAAGAATCCCCTAATGCCAACATGCAGAGCATGCAGGTGCTGGGTGTGATGCAGGATGAGGGAAGCATTTGGTTTAGTCCCTGACTGGCTGGAGCTTTACATGCTGTGGAGAAGACATAATCCACACAGGTCTTCAATCTACAAGACAAGCTGAACAGTGAATGAAATGCTGCTAGGTTTTCAGTTGTAGGAAAAGCAGTGTTAAAATCTCAGACTGTCATTTAGCTCATTGTCTGATTTTGGGTGAGTTGCTTATTCCTCCAGGAGCTCCAGCATATTAGGCTATGACATGAGAAGAATACACCTAAAGTTAATGCAAAGATCAAATGAATTTTATCTGTGCAAGTGCTTGATAAAATGTAAAAGGACATGATGATTATTATCATATTCAGGTGTTACTAATTATCTAATTATCCACAGGTTAGAAACAAACTGTACTTCTAAACCTCCCTCCTGAAGCCATATAGTGGTGAAAATATTCCTCATGTTATCCAGATCTCAAAAACCAAGTAAGTGATTTTTTTTTTAAACTTTCTATCTCTATAGCAAAATACTCAAGCAAAACAATTTGAAGGAAGAAAGGTTTAGGCTCATGATTTCAGAAGTTTCAGTCCGTGGTCTGCCAGTTTCATTGTTTCAGGCCTGAGATGAGGCAGAACATCGTGCTGGAAAGGAGAGGTGGAGGAAAGCTGCTCACCTCAATGCAGACAGGAACCAGAGAGAGGCCCAGGATAAAATACTCTCCTTCAGAAGAATGCCCCATGTAATCTACTTCCTTCAATTAGGCTCCACCTCCCAGAGTTTCTACTGCCTTCCAACAGTATCATCAGCTGGGGATCAAGCTTTCAACACATAAGCCTTGGGGGGACATTTAAGATCTGAACCATAACAAGCAGGCTTCTGAAAACTATAAATATAAGCCTGGAGGAGACACTCTTAACCACAACCCTTTCCAGCTTATTCTACAAATGCTAATAGAGCCCCAGCAGATGTAGGAGTAACGAAGAGTACTCAGCTGCCTGAGACGCTCACACCTAATCAGGGCTTCCGAACCTCACGGAGAGCCTGCATTCATATAATGACCTGTGCAGCTGTGCAGCAGCAGATATTTACCCAATTATGGTGGCATTAGAGAAAGTTATTGGAAAGGACTTTCTCCCACCATTGAGTAGTAAATGCTTTGCTAATTTGCCTGATGATCCATTTATGATGGTTGCTTGCTGATCCTCTACCACAATCTACTTTTAATGGCCTGTCTGTTAGGAAAGGCCAGTCTTCTCCAATGAACCAACTTGATTTTATTATGGCTGATTATTGTATTTTGTTCAAGGAGTGCCTGAAAATGAGAAAGTAGCCCACAAAACTCGCTCATCATGGGCATAATTATTGCCAAAGTGCTTAGAAAGAAAAGAAAACAAATAGTAATCTTTGCTAATTGAAACAGTAAAATATGTGCAGTTCAGAATTATTCTGTGTAGATGAGGAAAACAACTGATACCAAATGCACACAAAGCACACACTCACACACAAAATGCAACTATGAATTATGAATATGTAGGACTCTTCGGTTTCTTGCTCACTCATCTGTCTCCCACAGCTCCTAATTTTGTGTGCGTTTGAAGCTCAGTGCATTGCTACTAATTATTTTTCAGATTTTTTGGCAGGATTGTTCTATAATGAAATCCATTTCTCTTGAGGGGAATTTACTTCACTTGTTTGCATTTCTGGTGCTCCTTTTACAGAATGAGATGTGAAAGGAAGGCTTTGTTTGCATTCATTCTGCAATTTCTTCACTTTCTCCCCCACCCTTTTCAGGTTCTCTCATCCTCTGGCCATACATAAACAAATCAAGTATTCTCAGAACATTTTTGTTCAACGTGGAATGAATTGATGGAGCTGAAAAGGGGTTGCCGTCCATAAGAGAAATCAACTGGTGAGTAAGTGAACAAATCATAATGAAATTCATTTTTTTTCTCTTGTAAAGATAACTAACTGCTATCTTCTGCTGGTTGTATTTCCTTTACTGAATGCGAAACACCATGTGCAAAGCAGGCAGATGAAGCTGTGTTGAAACATTTTGGCCAATCTGGTATGCATGTATTTAAAACTCAAAGGTAGTGTGATGTGTGAAAAAACACAGGCATTATGATCAAACAATCCTGGATTCAAATCCAACCTTTACAATGAGGACATTCAAAGATAGAGCAAACCCAGGAAATCTTATCTCTCCCACTGATTATAATAAAAGTTTTGGACAAATAGAAAGAGCAATATCTAAGAGGCCCGAAAATAAACAAAAAACAAGCTTGGTGTGAAAAAGCATTTAACACCTGGAGCAGCAAGCCACATGGAGATGAGGCTTTCCTCAGGCTTTCCTTTAGAATATTGCCCTAGGCAAGCTCTACACTGGAGTCATGCTAGTTAGTAGCTCTTGCAGCTGAAACTGGGATAGAAGCACCATTTTTCTGGCCAGAGAAACTGGGAAAATGAAGTCTTACAAGCTGTAGAGTATGACAGAAATATTGGAGGAGACAGAGTTGAAAAAGTAAATCCCTAATTCTGTGAATAACCCAAATGAGTTCGAAAGACGGCTCTGTGCCATAAGTACATGGGGCAGACCCAAAGCAGCATGGCAAAGGCTCTGAGAATCCACTGAGACAGGAACCACTACCTAGAAGAAGAAAAATGAAATGTGCACTCTGAATCTAACTGATTCAGACTAAAATCAAAGCAAAAATCAAGATTCTCTGGAGGATTTTTACAGAATGCTATCAAATGCACAACACAGCATTTGCACCGGCCTAGGGTACTTAACATGCAAAGAAGCAGGAAAATATGACCAAATTTAAAAGACAAGCCAGGTGTGGTGGTGCATGCCTTTAATCCCAGCACTCAGGAGGCTGAGGCAGGAGGATCACTGTGAGTTCGAGACCAGACTGGGCTACAAAGTGAGTTCAAGGCCAGCCTGAACTGCATAGTGAGACCCTGTCTCAAAAAATAGGGCCAGGGATTTAGTCAGTGGCGTAAAAGTGTGAGGTTGTCAGTTCGATCCCTGGTACAAAAAAAAAAAAAAAAAAAAAAAAAAAAAAAAAAAAAAAAAAAAAAAAAAAAAAAAAAAAAAAAGAAAGAAAAGACAATTAGCAGATACTAATTCAGAAACGATCTAGAAGTTGGAATTATCAAAAACTTCAAGGTAACTATTGCTATCTTGTAAAAACTTGTAAATATGCTTGAAAATAATAGAAAGAAAAAAGTTATCTGCAGAAACAGAAACAAACAAAATCCAAATGGAAATTTTAAAACATCTAAAATTTTTAAAATTACTGAATAGCCTAAATAGAACTTGAAGACAGATCAAGAGAAATTTTCTAATCTGACGAACAGGAGACAAATTTAAGCAAAAGATCCCAGAGGCTTGTAATATTAATTAAGTGCAGTGGCCATTGACGTCTCAGGAGGAAAGGAGAAAGAATGAAGAAATTATGACTTAAAACTCCAAATTTGATGAAAAAATATAGAATTACAGATTCATAAAACTAGGAAAGTCCAAAATAGGATAAACTGAAAGAAAACCATGCCTAGACACACAATTAAACTATTTAAAACCAAAGATAAAGAAAAAATACCAAAGGCAGCCAGAGAAACAGCATACTATATATAAGGGAGCAGTGATTTAGAACACTCTGGATTCTCATCAGAAACCATGCAGACCAGAAGGCAGTGGGACAATATTTTTAAAGCATTAAAAAAAAGAACCGTTGATATGGAATTCTATACCCAACAAAATACATTGTTTACAAGTGAAGGTGAAATAAACACATTATCAAATACAGGGAAAACAAAATTCATAATCAGATTTACTCTAAAAGAAACATTAAAGGAAGTTTTGGAGAAAATGATGCCAGAAAAGCTTGCATCTTCATGAAAGAAGGAAAAGCAACAGAATGGTAAACATTTGGATAAATACAAGCATGTTTCTCCTCAGAAAGCCTTTGAAGTATGTGTGTCTATTGAAAGCAAAATTATAACACTGTTTAGTGAGTTTTCAAATTATAACACTGTTTAGTGAGTTTTCAATGTGTATATAATTGATATATTCAACAACTAGAGTGTAAAGGGGTCTGACTATACATCTGAGATAAATCTACAGAGATCAGTATTTTCTGAGTTTTCTACATTTTACACAAAGTTATAGTTTAACTAGAATGTAAAAGAGTAAGTATGTATGTCATAATTTTAGAGCAATCACTAAATATAATACAAAAAGAATTAGTAAAAAGAAGTAGATAAATTAATATGAAATGCAAAAAAATTTCAAATAATTCCCTCAAAGAATTAAAGAGGTAAAAATAGAAGGAACAAACAAAATACGTAGTGAAATGGTGAATCTAAATCCAGCTATATCAATAATTACATTAACTATGAGTAATCTGAACTGAATTTTCTTTTAAAATCTGCCTTTCCTGTGTACTAGTTAGGAGACCTGGAAGTTACTTTATCTTTTGGATCCATAGCTTTTTTATAGTATAGGAAAATAATAACATCTACAATGAATGGCTGTTATGCAGAAAAATGAGGTATTGCCAGTTACATGCCTAGTGCGTTTTAAGTGCTTAATAAACAATTTCTACTGTCTACTAATGCTTATGAAGTTACTAAGTTTGCTTATAAAACAAATCCTTTATTAATTTAGCCCTATAGTCTTTTACTTTTGAGAAAAACGCTAATGAGAAGGCATGATCACAAAAAGGTAAAGCTATGTCTTTCTTTAAAACATGATTTTTCTTATGCCACTTGGAATGTTACATAAAATTACTCTTTATATTTATCATGTAGTATCACTAAATACTTAGAGTGTTTCAGCATTATGAATTGGTAAATTGTATAGGTTAAGGCCCTACTTACACCTCTTCCATCAGCTCTAAACATTTATTTATTCGAGCTCTTTCTACCCTCACTGAAATGATTATTGCTTATTATAATGTAGTAATCTATTTTACTTCCCACAAGTATATTTGAATTTCAGAATATTAAATGTCAAAGCAAGGACTCAGGCCCCTCGTGCTCTGCCCTTGCTGATATACATAATTAAGGCATGCACTAATGAGCACACATTCCCCACCAGAAGGTACAACATTGATCCAATCTCTTTGTGGCGAAGGCAGGCTGCTGGATTCTGGCCAGAGCAGAGACAGAGACACACAGAATAACAGTGCATTTAAGACACTATACCAAGGTGCCAAAGAGGGCATAGACCTGAGATCCATCTGTGGTTGTCAGATTTCCTCCGTGCATATTGTTCTGGGCTAAAAATTTAGGGAAGTTCTTCTTAACAAATATATTGAGAATGCAACATGTGCAGGGAATAGAGCCAGTAGCAAGGAATAGTGAGATGAACCAACAGGACCGTCCCCCTCAGATGGCTGAAAGTCTGATGGAGGTAGTAGCTGGTCAGCAGATCATTTCTGTGGTCATTGCTCTATTCAGGCCCTATGAAGACCTTGATATCCAAGGACTACATTCCTATAAACCTCAGTTGTCCCAATTAGTTTGGAGAATTTGCACTCTGAACCTCGTTCTTGTTTTCTTCAGTCAACATCTTACACACAGGGAGGTCTGGGAGTTGATTTTTCCTGGTGTTGTTTGCAGTGTCGCTTACCATTTATGTCGCCTGTCATAAGAGCCATTATAATATTTGCTTAAGTATTTAAATCAAGTCCTTTACTTAAAGCCAGTAGTTGCTGAGCTTTAATTAAAGCATATTTGCATACATTAATATCACCCAGCTTCCCCACATCCTAACTGTATTTTTGCGTTAAAAACATGACATTTCAATAACAATAGTTGTCAGTGCCTAGGCTCTTATTTATGCCACAATTACAGGTCCTGTTAATTATAGCCCTGGCTGGATTCTCCAGCTCCTTCTGACAGCGCGTGTGCAGCCATGGTTTCCAGTTCTTCAGTGTGTGCATTTTGGCCTCTAAAGAGCAGCTCCACCAGCCTGCAAAAGATGTAAAGATGCCCGGCTCCCTTTATTTCCAGCCCTGCTGACATTCTGGACTTTGGAAGTCAAGATAAGCACATATAGCTTTTGTTTCTCAGACTATTGGGCCTGGCAGCTCCTGGCTAGAATCCTGGTCTTTACTGGGGATAGGTCTAGAGTGTATAAAGCTGAGGACCAACAGGAACTCTGATCCAGGTTGAAATCTTCTCTGAGGCTTAAGTATTCAAGAGAAAAAAGTAACTTTGGTAGCTATGTATGCTGTGAGTTACAGATGAAGTCAAATTAGGAAGCTTCTACCTCTTGAGTGTGGCAGACAGTTACTGGGAGTGAATAGCTACTGGCTAGCGAATGTTAATGATGAGTTGGATGTTTCAAACCACAAAAGATCCAATTGGTCACCTGGCGAATTACTGCTCCTGCTTCGCCATTTGTTCAAGGTCACTTACCTCCAGTGAAACAGTCACTCATTCTCTTCCCTCTTGTATTAGCTCTGTTAGGACACTAATCACTTGCAATTTTTTTCTCTTTCCAAATAGACAATGCATTCCTGAGGGGAAAGACCATAGTTTGCTTACGTCTCTGTTGCCTAACCCACAAGCATTCTCAGTGGGCATTTCTGGGGGGGAAAAATGAGAAATACCTCCAGAGTCTGAACCGGAGCCAACAATCAGGTAAGGCAAATTATGGGAAAGGCTAAGACTGAAGGCTGTGCCACACCTGGCAGTGGTGACACCTGTTGCCCCAGTGGACTGAGCAGCATAGACACTGCAGACCCTGCGGTTGCACATGGCACCGTTCTGCCACAGCAGTCTCTCCAAGCTGACCCTGAACTTGCCCTCCCTGTAACTCTTGGGAAAAAAAAATATTTTGAAATCAACTAATGACTTACAGTGTCCCAAAACTGCAGAGACAGCCAAAAAAGGGAGATTCTTCCAAAATATCTTCCATGGCCACAGTGGATTTCTGAACCTTATGATACAGCCAGAGGAGAATAAAGCCTGCCAGGGCCTGACATTTCTACACAGTGAGGTTAGAACAATAAACAGTGTGCTCAGCAGGCAAAGAGATGGCCTGGATTTGGGTTTCTCATATTTCCATCCAAATGCTATCCTGCAAGCCCCTGCTCACAGTCTGTTTGTCTACTGTGAGCCCTGGAGCTGTCCCTGACCTCTGGGAGTCACACAGAGATTCCTGGGCCTGACAACAAGGTGACAGTAAATATCTCTGTGGCGCAGAGAACAGTGAAACACACTGTGAGCCAGAAACTGCTTTGAACCAATTGGAATGAAGCCAAAGATGTGGGGCGGGTGGCAGGGCTCTGGAAGAGAGAATGTGTATGTTTGAGCTCACAGCGCTGGACAGAGAGATTTGGTCCAGGCCCATTTTAGCAGCCACTTTCAAGCTTAGTCTGCATGCTGGCTTCTCTACAAGCTTTTCTGTCTCCTTGTATATTAGTTCACTTCAATAATGATACGTTAACACATTATGTGGCAGAAACGGTGCTGGATTCTGGAGATGTGAAGATGAGTTAGATTTTTTATGAGAGTTTACCTTCTACCTGGAGGAAAAATAGGAAATATTTTTATGGAGTAGTGAATGGTGATTTCAGGGTATATAAGATGTTAAGGTAGCAGTGGGGAGGAACACTAGATTCATTCTGGTTATCCAGCAAAGACTTGCTGGAAAAAGAGACATCTAAACTGAGTTCAAATATAAATAGTGCCTACTCAGATTAAGAGAGATGGGAAATGTACTGCAGACAGCACAACCAGAACAAGCAAAGGCCTGATTGTGTAACACCTTGTGGTGTGTGTGAGAAGCTAGAAATTTAATGTTAGTCACATTAAACATGTTTTGTGGAAAAACGAGAAAGAAAAAGTGAGGCTGGAAAGACTGATGGAGGTCAAGTCAGGAAAGATCCTAAAGGGCTTGTTAGATCAAGGGGAGGAGCTTGACATTTCTCCTGGAGAAAAATGAGAATTCTTTGATCAAGTTTGATTAGGGAAGGGATACGAGGTGATGACTTTGTAGAAAGATTACTGGACTGCAGTATGAAGAAGTGATCAGAGGACACTCGTAGAGTGAAAGGATCAGTTGGGAGGTCACCACTGCCATCCAAGAAAGAGCTCAGGGAGCAACAAAGGGTATGGAGAGGTATTGAGAAGACAGCTTTTACCAGACCTGGCTATGAGGCTTGAAGGGAAAGAAAAATGGTTGGTAGATTCAGAGGCATATGGGTAGGATTTTGACAGTATCTGCTACAAAACCCAGTCAAGTATCTTAGGAATGCATCACCCTCTGTTTTGCAGAATACACGGCAAGCTAAGAACAACATGGAGACTGCCAAACTGGAGTGCTATGAGAAGAGTAGTGCCACTGAGTGAGATAATAATGGTAATTATTATTATATTAACACTATGTTCCAGTGCTTTTCATGGGAAATTTCATTTAATATTTACAACAATTCTGTGAATTGGGACTACTACTTCATTTTACAAATGAGGAGAGTAAGACATCAAGAATGTTAAGTAACTTGCCAGACAGGCACCATATGATAACTCTGGGCTTTTGAGCCCTGGGGTATCAGGCTCCCATTACAGTGGAGTACCCATAATCTTGACCACTATATTGTGTGGATGTCTAGCCACAGGTAGTGCCAAAAGTAACTCTCATGGTATGTGGTATTCAGTCAAGGGAAGCTGTTTGGTACAATTTTCTAGCAAGTGATTTGAGTGATCAGCAGGAGAGAGGAGATAGGGTAAGGTAAAGTACAAGTTACCACTATAACAACAGGGCCTTAATCCTGCTGGGAAATCTAGGCCCAGTGTGCAACATATGACTCAGAGTTATACTGGAGAGGCTGGGGCCTCTGTCTGCTCACGTCCCCGCAGTTCCAACCAGTTGCAATAGCAGACAGCGTGCACTCTGGTGACCAGACAAAGTCAACAAGAAAGTGTGCTAGGAACTGACAAGAAGCCTTTCTGGTATGTAAATAAGTACCCAAGGGATATGAGTAGGACTTTGGCAGCATCTGCTACAAAGCCCAGTCAAGTATCTTAGGAATGCATTGCCCACTGTTTTGCAGAATACGTGGCTACTTCTGTACATCTAAGAAACAGAAAACTGAGAAACCATAAGGAATCACATAAGCAAGATATCCTAAGTGTTTAACCAAGAGACATCCAGAATCTCTTTAAAGTAACACGATGGAATTTCTGGAGCTGCAGGACTCCGCGTAAGTACTTATTGTACTGTTGACTACAGGAGATTTTAAAAAAGAAGGGGGTGTGGGGAGAGGAGATAACTTGAAAAGATGTTTTCCATTTTCTTTTTTCCAAAACCATGTGGAGAGAGAATGCTATCCAATCCAAACCCCTGGTGTGTCATCTATGCCGAAGCATTGCCAGTGGCTTGTGACTCACTTATATAGGCCTGGTCTGGGTGTGCGGGGAGAGTGAATGCCTCCTCTGTGGAGCTGCCACCCATTTTCCCATCAGCAAGGTCTCCCCACAAAAACTCACCTTGAACACAACCCTATAGACATTGCTCAATTTCCTAGCTCCAACTAGCTCCACGTCTGAATTTCCATTAACTTCTCTAAAGAAGAAATGTAGGCTATGTTGCAGTCCAAGGTCAAGAAAATGACCACTCAGCCTCATTCCTATAGTTTAGTGCAGAAACAATGGAGAAACTGCAGTAGAGTTGAATGTTAATTGCAGTCTTAGAGATAATTAAGGCTTACAGAAATGAGAGGAAGTGCTTTATAACAAGATCTGCCCATTGAAATAAGAAGTACGGATTCAAAAAGTACAGTTTCAACCTTGTGGTCAAAACCATACAAAATTATCCTCCAAAGAAATATAAAGTTATTCAAGATGGGCTGATTAAGTATGGAAGGCACAGAGGCAAAAATTAAGTTTTACCATCACTACCATGTTATGAGATGGACTGTCCCCAGGACTATTCAGCCTCCAGAATTTGGTCTCTCTGTCCAAAATATCCAGTAGATTCTCTTGTAAAGACAAAGAAGAGTTAGGTGTGAATGACCCAATCAATACAATGAAATGCACCATACTCGATTTCTTAATAGTTACTTTTAAGCATGAATATTTGGATGAGTTCAAGTAGGCAGTGAAGATGAAGTTCAAGCAAGATCTATCAGACGACCAAGTTAATTGTTTTTCATCTATATTCTCTGCATTTCCTCCCACCCTGCAAAAAAATGGAAGGACGCCTACTATCTGAGGAGTGACTAGAGATCATGTAAGGAGAAGTGAGCCAGGAGATCAGGTAAGGGAGCCCTAATGCTGTGGGTCAAAAGCACATGGGGGGTCTAGGACAAAAAGTCACCCCACAGAGCCCCTCTGCAAGCCTTCCACCACGCTACCAGGCATCTCCCAGTTGGATTAGTCTTTCTAAGAATACCATTGTACTTTGCCTCTTTGATGTTCCAGTGCTACAACCAAGAATTCTAGACCCTCTGTAAAGAAGCATCAGAGGTGCTGGTGGAATTTGAGGGAAAGATGTGCAAATGATTGGGGAGATTGGAAACTAAGGACATCTTACTTTCAAATTCCTTTGGGATTATAAGATTTGATTCTTTGGCTTGTCTTGAATTTTCTTCCTTGTTATGGACTGAATTGTGTCCTCCAAAAATTCATTAAACCTCAATGGGGCTCTTTGGAAATAGGGTTTAAAGAGGCAATTAGGATAAGTGAAGTTATAAGGGTAAAGCCCCATTCCAGTATGACTGGTATTCTTACATGATGAGACACACCAGGGATACATGTACAATGAGAATGATCAGGCAGGGATGGAGCAAGAGGGAAGCTGTCTGCAATTCAAGGAGAGAAGTCTCACCAGAAGCCAATCCTACTTTCAGGACACCTTCAGTTTGCACTTCCAGCTTTAAGAAATAAATTTCTGTTGTTTGAACCACTCAGTCTCTGGGCTTTGTTATGGAAGCCTGAACAGACTACACATACTGGCCCTTCTCTTCTCCACTACAGCCCGCCCCCCAGACCACAGCAACACAGTACATAAAATCAGCTATTTCTTTAGCTATTTCAGCTAAAGAAAATCCTATTTCTTTGCCTCCACAACAAAGGCTATAGAAGACCCTGTCTAAAGTCACACAGAGTCTGGGATTCCATCAGCCTACTAGGAATTGTTCAACTCGAGTAGGAGAAAATATGTGGCTATGAATGGGAAATATGGCTCTCAGCTCACCTAGCTCAGGGAATTCTGCTGAGCTTTAAAGCACTACTTACGCACTTTCAGGACTGTATTTTTCACTTACTGCATTTGTACTGAGCGCCTATTACGTGTCAGGAATAATACTGGGCTACTGACTCCTCTGTCACCATGCATTCCTATCTTACCCCTTGGTTCAAGTCAAATGTGATTATAAACTTTTATTCACACCATTTTTCTCTTGTACTCTTTCACTCACACTCTTTCCCTGGAGTCAGACAATTTTACTTATCAGATGAAGAAGATAACATGGAAAATTTGTGAGAATGAAATCAGATAAGATATAGAAAAAGCTTAGTACATTTTAATTCCCAGACAGTGTCCAACTACTTCTTTTAATAGTCAACGCATGACCTGTTGCCCTTTCCAAGCCTCATGTGCAACAGAGATGAGGGAGAAACTGCTATGTGCTATCTTATATCCAGACTTTTTTCATCTTTATAAACAGGTTCTGACTTTCGTTGGCATAGAAACATGAAGAATTAATATCTCATTCCCTTGAAGGTAGATGTGACCATGTGAAAAATTCCTGGCCAGTGAGATGAAAGAAAAAGTATTGCGTACAACTTCCCAGGATGCTACTCTAAAAGACCTAATTTTACTGGGAAATGAGCCCTTGGTTTTTCTCTTTTCCTTCCTACTGCTCACTGGGTGTCATTATTGGATATCATTTGGGATGTTAGAACCAATAGTTTGGGTGTCACTACTGGATCTCCAGCAGCCATTTTGGACAATGAGGTACTACAAGGATTTTAAAAACATGGTGCGGGTGACAAACAAGAATGAGGGAGTTATTCTGAGTTCCTGATTATGCTAAGGAAACTCCATGCCAGCCCCACATTGTCTTTCTCTGAACTTCTTTTACAGGAAAGAAGAAACCCTTCTGTATTTTAACCACTGTTATTTGGGGCTTTATATTATAAACAGTCTAAGCTGTACATATCAAATGCAGAAAATAATACTATCTCATGGAATTTTTTGGGATGAAATCAGATAATGCATGTAAAAAACTGATTCAAACAATGCAACTAAAGGTAGCAATGGTGATTAATAGTTACCATGAATGATCCTTTGATTCACTGAAGAAGAAAAGGAGGGATGGATTGTTCGGCAGATCTGTCCTTTGTCAGGAATTTGTTGCTTGGTCACTTTGTTACCAGTGCTTTGGTGGCTCCAGAACAGTTCCCTGACAGCAGACTCCAGTCTCAGTGGCTCACTCAGTCTGCTAATGCCAACATTTTCTCGGTTCTTTCTTACTGCTCATTCTGCCCTGAGTTTGTGTAGATCGTTACTCCCCTTGACACTGATGCTCTCTCTACCTGATTCCCACCAACATCCCTCCTCAGATCTCTCAGGATCACCACACACACCCTTTGTCTGTGCAAAGATCACTGCTACTGCAGAACCTCTTCTTCAAGCTTGACTTCTCTCAAATACCTGTTCAGCTACAGTTTAGCTTCAGTGGCTAGGGCTAGGATGCACCTATTTCCCATTTGATAGTAATTTCTGATGTGCATCTTTTTGTAATAAAATCTAGATCCTTCTATGTAGCAAAGACCTGCTGCTTCTGAGAGGCAGCCACAGGCACAGGGCACAGGTTCCTGCTTCCTCATCTGTGCTCATGCTGTGATTCCCCTTTGGAAGGCTCCCTTTGCTCCTTTCTAGCTGTATGATTTTGTCATTTCCTTCTTTATATTCATCTACATTCTCAAAATTGTCTACATGGTGTACAACATGCTTTTCTCTGCACTTTAAAGAGGTGATGTCAGTTTTTCCTAATATCCTATACATTCTCTCAGGCTTGGCGCCCAAGGGTCTTCCTTGCCCACCAGTCTGTGCCTTCTTTGTCCTGGTCCTCACTGTAGGGAAAGGCAGTTCACCGTGAGATGCCCTGTACTATTCTCCAGTAAGGGAATGTTCACTCCCTCATCTGTACTATAACTCCCTATTGGGACTTAAAAATTAAGTCCACAAATTCTCATCCCTGAAGAAAGTAGAGCCTACTTTTCCTTGAACATGGGCTGTCCTAAGTGATTTGCTTCTAGTGAATAAAATGTGGTGGCAGTGAAGTCATATGGTTTCTAAGGACTTGTAGGTCTCTTCACTCTGGCTCTTGCTCTCTTTCCCTCCGTCCCTCCCTCCCTCCCTCCTTCCTCCTCTTTAACTCTGGGGGAAGCCAGCTGTTGTGTCAGGAGGGCACCCAACCAGCACTTCGCAGAGGCTGATGTGGGGAGGAACTGAAGCTCCTGCCGATAAACATCAAGTAGCTGAGATCTACCAATAATGGCGTAAGTCACATCCTAGAGAATTAAAAAAAAATTAAGACCAAGTTTTCTCATGATAAATCTAGAACATCGTTTTCCATCTTGACAGTAGATCCTGCAGCCCCAGTCAAGTACCACAGCATCTTCTCAGAAGCCCCATGAGAGGCTCTGAACTAGAAACACCTGCTAAGCAACTCTTAGATTTCTGACCCTCAGAAACTATGGTAGGTAATAACATTTTTTATTATCTGAAGTCACTGAGGTTTAGGGTTGTATCACAAAGAGCCCATAAGCTCATTGGGGATCATTTTGTGGCATCATTCACAATGTCTCATACAGGGTTGCTTGCCTAACAGATATATGTTAAATAATTATCAGACAATTGTTTAGACTGAGAAGAATTGCTCAGGAAATAGAAGAGCTTTGGATAGGCTAAAACTTAGATATTCTGGGTGGTAAAAAGAATATAAAATGCTGAACTAAGGACAAAACGTGATGTAATGGCGTATTAGTTTCCTATAGCAGGTATAAAAAATTACCACAAACGTAGCGACTTCAAATAATAGATTTACTCTGTTACACTTCTGGAAGCCAGAAATTGAAAATCAGTTTCACTGTCCTAAAATCAAGGTGTTGGCAGAGCTGGGGCTCCAGAGAAGGACCCACTTCCTTGCTTCATAAATTCCTAGAGTTGCATTTCTGATATTCCTTGGCTTGTGGCTTCCTCTTCACCTTCAAAGCCGGCAGTTTGACATCTTCATATCTTAGCTACTATACTCACATCATCATTTCTCTTATAAGGATGCTTTAATTACATCTATCTCATATGAATAATCCAGAATGATGCTTTTATCTCAAACTCTAAAACCTATCATGTCTGCAAAATCCCTTTTGCTGTATAAAGTAACATTCACAGATCCTGGGTATGGGCATGTAGGCATATTTGAGGGAATTTTACTTAGCTACTACCAACAGAAAAGCCCTGGTTCTAGGGTCTGACAGATTTGAACTCAAGCCTTCTGATTAACCATTCTTTGGTGCTGAACAAATAACATTGAACTAAGCCAAGGTTTTCTTATCTCCATAACAAAGACAATAAAATTAATAAAAGAATACTATAGATATATGCAAACAGCTGGCACTTAGTGATTTCTAAAGAAATGCTAGCTTTATTCTTCCTTTCTTGTATTGAGTATCAGGGCAGAAACAGACCTGAGCTAGAAAGATAGGTTTGTAACTTGTTTTATATGGCATTCATCATTTACAAGGCAGTTTTATGTCTATTATCTAATATAACTATTATCTCTATTTTCCCAAATGAGGAAAACAGAGACAAAATGATGTTAAATTATTATCCCCCCAAGTCACCCTGCTAGTAAGTGTCAGAACCGAGTGTTCCAATACTAAATCCTAAACATTTTCCTTTAATACCACATGCATTTAGGCAGGCCAAAGCCATAACAGCTACCAAACAAACAAAATGAAAAGAGAGAAGAACTGCAAAACTGTGCTGTCATGAATGAGTGGAGAGCTGATGCACAAGACCTTGGAGGAGATGGAAAGGAAAAGCAATTTGAGGAGATAGTGTGACTAAAAGCAGGCTGTCAGGAGACAGGAAGAGAGCAGACACGCCTTCACTGTGGTATGAACCATTCTAATTCTCTTCCTTTCACAAAGGTGCAGAGAAATAGTGCTGAGAGTTATCTCTGACCCTTGGGACCCAGCCAACTTTCAGAGGCAGCTAATCAGTCTGGCTTCCCTGATGGGGCCCCATTACAGGAGTCAAAAGCCAATCTGGATGACACTGGGAGGGAACTGCGTGGGATGGTGGGATCGTGCTGTGCCACACCCTGGAGTTTTCTTCTTGGTCATCTGCCAGAGTGAAGTCAGACTCAGAAGGTGGAAGAGGTCACTGGGGGCTGAGGTTCCCCCTAAACTGGCAGTGAGGGGACAAGACAATGTATTCACTGAGGGTAAAAGAAAATCAATAAAAACCACAGCACACTTAGCCTTTAGAGTCTGCAAATCTACATTTATGAATTACATTCTTTAATCTACATTTCTGTCACTTGGCTTCACAGTATCATGCTTATTTTATAGAAAAAGAAATGGATACCATGAAAGAGTAACTATTATTGAATGTTCAGTATGCACCACAAGGGAACTTGAAACATTATGTAAATGTAAGCATCCAAATTTCTCTGAGAAGGTTTTCTTACCTACAGTTGGAGGACCTAGAGGTTAGAGGTTAAGTGGTTTGTCCAAGGCCCACAGATACTAGTTGATGAATCAAAATTCAAACATAGGAAGCAAAGTACTTTCTAGCAGAAGATTTTAAATGAGAATGCCTGGCACCCAGAAAACACTTTGAAAGAAGTTTCTGGCTACCATCGATATTCTTAGAAAAGCTTTGGTTTACTCCTTATCCAAGTGTTGACTCCACTGTCTTGCTGCTTTGGGCAACTCTTTGCTTTAGAGTTAGGTGAGGTCATTGATGGCTCCAAGTCCTTCTCCATTAAAGATACCTATTATAGCTTGTGCCTAGATGTCCCTGCAAAGACTCATGCAGTCATAGGTGGGGCCTTTCAGAGGTGGTTGGATTTAAAGTATGTGATCTAGGATTAAGGGTGTGTGTATCAGTGTTTTACTAGAGAAACGGATATAACACAAGATATAAAAATACATAAGAAATTACAAGATCAGTTTAGGATGGTTAGCCACAGAGTTGGATGAGGAAGTGTACAGAGGGTGTCTGCACACTGGAAACTGAAGGTTCCAATCCAAGGTCTGGCACTCACTGTAGTGTTCTGTGTAGGTCTGCATCAGGAGGCTGATGAGTCTGTAACAGAAGGCTAAAGAGTCTATGCCAGAAGCCAAAAAGCCTGCGCCGAAAGCCAGGAGATTATGTCCAACCTGATGGCAAAGCCTGGAACTCCTCGGAAGAACCGAAGCAGATCCGCCCCTCTTCACTTTCCCTTTATACCAGCCAGGTGATGAGCTGCCATAGGCTGTAAAATTGCTAAGTCAATTTAGCTAAGCTTCTAGAGTTCTCCAGTTGACACAATCAACCACTACATTGTGTGATTACTAAATTGGTCCACTGATTGGTTGGTATAATCCTGGCAGTGGATAGAATATAATGTACAGAAAGAGGTTTGCTGTGGTTGCTGCTTATCACTTGCTACTTGCTGCTTTTGCTGCTTTCTTGCTTGTATGAACTGTTTCTCCTCCGTGACGCCCCTCTGCTATGCTACCCTGCCTTGGAGCCAGCTGATTATGGGCTGAAACCTCTACAAACTGTGGGCCAAAATAAACCTCTCCTTCTTTAATTTGGATGTTGGGTATTTTGTCTCAGCAATGAGAAAAGTAACTAAGTCCCCATATTCCTATATGGAGAAAGAAATGGACTGAGCTCCTACCGCCATCACACGATAGTGTTAACCACTAGTCAGAAGGAACATCCCACAGGAAAGAAAGGGGACTGTTCCCCTCCAGCTGCTAGAGAATTTGATAAGCTCAAAGTGGAATGGTACGTAGGGTCTGTCTTCCTTAAAGAAGCCTTAATTAGGGCCTGGAGAGCCTCACATATCTATTACTCCCCTGAGGTCAAACCAACAGAGGACATGATGGCTTTGTCTGTATTGTGGCTACAGCTGCCTTTGGAGCCCCCTCAGGCATCCTAGATGTCCACTCATAGAACAGATATATGTAAACACACCAAAGCCTCCTTCCTGCCAGAAACAGACTCACAAGCTATAAATATCAGGTGTAGAAGGAAGAAGATGCCCCCACTGGGCCAGTTCAACTCTGACCAGGTGGCATCAGACCTGAGTGGATGGAAGATGGACAGTATTCAGGAGCTGTGGCAGCCAGATGGAAAAATTTTGAATGTTGAGGGGTATCCCCCACATGGTCAGCATGTGAGGAGAGCCTGCAGGAGAATAAATGGAGAGAATACTGAAAGGAAGTACAGGTAGGCTGGGACCAGAACCCAAACAACACCCAAATTGCAGAGGAGGAAGAGAGAAGAGAAAGAAAGTAGCAAAATCAGAGTGATATACATTGTAGGGCTGGGAGTTTGGCTCAGTGGCTTAAGCGCCTGTCTGGCCGATGTGAGGTTGTGAGTTCGATCCCTGGTGCCGCAAAAAAAAAAAAAAAAACAAAAACAAAACCAGAGTGATATGCATTGCAAGTTGTTCCCCTAGAGCCTTGGGGCTAGTGCCACCATCAATGACATATCTCAGATGAGCAAAAGTAGCTGTTCAAACCATGTCTTTCTTGGCTGGTAGAAAGAGATTGTGTCACTTCTAGAAATTTCACCCTGGTTAGCTGAACAGGTAAGAGGTGAAACCCATGGCCACTGAACTGCCCCCTGGCCCATCCAGCTGAAAGATTGACAAGAGCCTTTTCTGTAGCCATGTTTGTCCTGATATTTTATTTGTTCTTTCGGGGTGGGGGGGGAGGCAAAGAATCCTACTCAAAATTAGAGGGTAAGGGTTGAGTGTCACTGAGGAGCCTTGTATGCTTTTATAGTGTCTTAGTACCTGATCAAAATGCACATCTAAAAAAAAAATAGTCTTGGATAAAATATGAAAAATTAAGTCAACTTCCCAAAGGCTCTCTGATAGTTGGGAGCTGGACCCTCTGTGACAACTGATACCATTCTCTCTTGGCATCTGGATACACTTGCAGTTGGTGGACATGCCCAGCCATCCTTCAAATGTGTCCACATGGGGATAGGAGTCTATTGGTTTCATGATGACCTCCTAGAATGACTTTTTCCCTTCCTGCTTATTTCTATTTCAGTGTAAAGAAACAGCTCCCTCTTGGTTGCTCTCCCATTGTTTAATTTTAAAAAGGATTTTCTAAAATATTGAATCAGAATACTTTCCATGGCCTAGAAATGAAGCCTAAGTCATAGCAGTGTCCAGTGATGTCCTGACTCCAGACGCCTGAAACACAGATGGCGCTAACTGGAATATGGCACTGTATGTGGGACTGGCGGGGGAAAGGCAAATGCTCCCAGATGGGGACTTAAAGGGGAGAAGGCAGGCATAGGGAATAAACCCAGGTCTAAGTCCTGAGTTTCAGGGTGAGGATAATCCCAAAGATTTCTTCCTGTTCTGCTTCTCTGGAGAATGCAGAAATCCTCAGGCTGCTGCTCAGGGGCCCCACTTCCCTGCAATGGAAAATCCTGTGCCTGAGGAGATAGTTGGGTCCCTGGAGTGTGGAAAGGTCAGTTCAAACACAGAAGGTGTCATTGGAAGAGATAGGCTTTGGGGCAGACAGAGTGAATCAAGCCCAGGCCTCACCGATAGGCTGCATGACCAGGAGCAGATTGTTCACTTTATGCCTCCCTTTCTTCCCCTGAAGAAGGAGGATGATGCTATACACCCCAGAGGCTTGTTTGTTTAGGATAAGTAAAGTTGACAAGTACAGGGAAAAATGGCCAGAGAAGGGCCTGTCACACAGCTGCTCAATAAAGTTTCTGTTTCACTTGCCCTTTTGTGGGTGTAGGGTCAGGAAGAGAGCCTGGAGGCCAGCTTCAGAGCAGAAGCTGCCACTTGAGGGGGCATGATCTACAGGAAGGAAAGGCAGAGCCCCAACCCTGAGATAAAGACATCCTAGATCAATGCTGGACATCGGTTGGGCTCTGATAGGCATAGAGCCCCTGAGTGACCCACATAGGCAGCCATAATTATGAGGTATATAGCATTTTACAAATTTCTAAGCACCTTCACCTCCATCTCCAGCATTAGCTTAATTCCATCCTTTGAACTAGGTAGGACAGTTGTGTGCTTTATCTTTTGCAGTTCACAGATGAGAAATTCAAGGTTTCAATTTATACAACTTGCCCAAGGTCACAGAGCTAGTGAGACACAGAGCCGGGGTCCAAACCCATTTCCCTGGCCCTCCATCTGATGATCATGCTATGATGCCCTACTAATGAGCGTCTTTCTGCCGAGGCAGGACCTGAGGCTGGGGATGAGGAGATAAGAACCCGTCCAAGGTTATCCATAGCCTCTTGGTTGGGAGCTGACCTCTCTAGAGTGGCTTATTAATTTAGTGCTATCTTGACCCCTTCAATTAGCTGCTGGACTGAGCAGGCCTGGGGGAGATGGACAGCAGGGTTTAATGGAAATGGGGATGCTTGTGATGATATGAGCAATCTGAATTATGGTCTCAATTTGCACAGAGCCTGATGGATTTGCAATAATTCCAAACCAGGTCAAGTGTCTGTGTCTCCTCTTTTGCTGATTTCACACAAAGTCTCTCCATTTGTCAGGCTCTGACTCCCTCTGAGTAGCTGCTGGCTGCCTCTTCCTCCCTACATTAGCAATGTTCCCTTCACAGCACTCTACCCCATGGACCGCTGCAACTGGGCCCACAGGAACTGTGGCTGCTTTGACATACGGTCTTAGGAGCTTCGAGGCCATCCAGAATCAGATAGCACACACTGAGCTGAAGGAAAAGACAGCTCTCCACACCGTCCAAAGGCCTCTTCCTGTGGTTGTTTTAAAGTCATAATTATATATCTGTGATAGTTAACTGATTGTGTCAACTTGAGTAAGAAACACCCAGCTCAATTGGATCAGCATAGTTCTGAGTGTGGCTGAGGGGACGTACTGAAGACACAAGACCCACTGTATGGCAGCTTGTCACCTGAACTGAACAAAGGGGCAGTGTAAAAGGAAGGCACTCTTCTGTTTCTTCAGAGGTGCTCCAGGACCTTCACCTTGGACATTATTTCCTGGCTTCCAGTATGAACTCTTTAGCCTCCAGCACAAATCCTTCAGCCTTCTGGTGCACAGCCTTCAGCCTTCCATCACAGAGCCTTTGCCGCCTAATGGGCACCCACAGAACACGACACTGAGCTCTAGGCCTTCAATCGGATCCTTTGGATCCCCAGTGCACAGACAGACCTCTTGCCCTCTATTACACTTAATCTGTGTAAGCCAATCTTGTAAATTCTTATATATTTGTATATCTTGAATTAAACCTCTTTCTCTAGTAAGCACTGACTGACATGGTGTCCAAGGTTTATTGTTGGGTAGTTCCTTTAGCGATGTCACACCGATCAAAAGTATTCCAGGTCCTTCATGCCTCAAACAAAGACTTGGATGAGATGAGCCACAAATGGTGCCAAACGTTTATTTGAAAACTGTGGGGTGATGAAGTAAGGGAAAAGCTAGCTCTGCAAACCAAATTTGGGCCAAACGAAAGACAGAAGATGCGGAGTACACTACTACATGAAATCACAATAGCGGGCTACTCAAGGCATCGCATCTCTTTTACGCCATCCCCATCTCATAAGAGTCCATGAGAAGTTCCATATACAAGGTCCTAGAAATTATTTGGCACTCTCCTGGGATCTTGTAATTGACAAGTCCCACTTATTTTCCCCAGCCAGCTCTGCCACTCTCCATCTCCTATATCAGGTTCCTAATACATAGCTGTCTTTTGGCTATAGTTAATGGGTTTTGGAGTATAGCTCTGTCTTCCTGTTCGAAGACAACTGGTGGGGTTAGAAGAGTAGGCTTTAGGGTAGACAGAATGACTCAAATCCAAGCTCTCACCTCACTGGTTGAGTGACCATAAACAAAATGATTCATTTCTTTATGCTTTTTTCATTCCTTTTAAAATAAGGATGATAATATCCACCTATATTAGTCAGCCTTTCATTGATAGAACAAGATACAGTGGTACCTTGGCTCATAAACTTAGTTTGTTCCACAGTTCTGGAAAAGATGGGGCACGTTCACGTTTGTGCAGAAAGTGGCCATGGTTGTGTTTGTCACCCACTGCAGAGTGCACAAATGAAAACAAAACTTTGCTAAACACTTCTGTTTGCAAATCAAATTGTTTAAAAACACAAGCATTCATGAACTGAGGTGCCACTATACCCAACATAGACAAACTAAGAGGAAAGGTTTATTTTGGCTCACAGTGTCAGAGGTTTTTGGTCCATCGTCAGCTGGCTCTAAGACAGAAACATCATGGGGAACAGCATCATGGAACAAATCTGCTCAACTCATGGTGACTGGAAAGCAGAGATTGGGTAGAAAACAGTAGTGAGCTCTGATAGAGCTATCACTTTCGATATGCATGTCTTACACTAACCTGGTCAGAGTATTGGAAAGGACCTCTGAGGGTCACTAGCCCAAACTCCTACCTGATTTGCACCTTTGCTTCACAATGTCCTTAGCAAGTGACCAGTCAGCTTGACTTGAGTGACTTCAGAGCTGGGAAAGCAGTGACTTTATAGGGTAACCCATGCCAGCTTCAGGATGTTTTATTGTTCAAATGTTTTTCTTTCCATTAAGAAGAAAAAAGAGTGTATCTTCCTATAAAGTATTTATTACTAATTCTATTTTTGTGTACTTTACTTAGGTTCTTATTGCAGCCTCTGTCCTCTCTTCTGATGGGAGACCCTCCATAGGCTACTCTGCAGTATTGGGTTAGGGAATGAATACTTAGTTCACATTCAGAAAACTTGAGCACTGGCTCCAGCCACTCCATGTGGCACCTTGGGCAAGTCTGTTCATGGCTCTGTCCTTCCCTCTTAACTCCTCGTGTGAATCGATCTACATAAATTGCTGGATAACCCATAATTTCTCTGTCTCACCTTTATATCTTAAGGAGTAAGTCAATTATGATCTTCATTTTATGGATGAAGAAATGGAGGATGAGAGAAGTTAAGTAACTTGCAATTATGGTAAAACATCATTGGTGGTAATGTAATTTGAGCTCAAGTTTGTCTTGGTCCCCAAATATGCTCATGAGTTTTATGAAAAGATCCAAATGAGCCTAGATCTAGTCTCAAAGAGCCTAAAATCTAGTAGGGAGGAATAAAAAAACAAAAACACTAGAATAATAAAGCAAAGCTGCACAGAAGATGCTATCCTGTGATATGCAGATAGCCAATGCCTCGAAGAGAGATGAGAGAGCAGCATGGGCCAAATGAAGGAAAGAAGGCATCTCACAGCATGCCTTGGAGGACAGGGAGATGGAGGTCGGAAAGTAAGATGTGGTTATGATTACTGAGCAGACCAGAGAAATAGAACAGGGACTCAGATTGTGGAAAGCAAAAGATCCAGAGAGGATGCTCAGACACATTATGAAGGGCCTTAAATGCCATGGTAAGGAATGTAAAGTTTATCTTATGCTCGGTTTGGAAGAAGGTTTTTCCAGCTATAAAAAGCACAGAGGCAGGACTGCAATACAGTGTGAGGCATGGAGAGCTCCTGCCCACCTGGAAACCATGACCTCCTTGACACTCAACATGCCCTGAGCGGCTACTGACCATGATTGAGTATGAGAACCAGAATGTAGAACCTTAGTAGATAAAGAGACCTATGAGTACTCCCCACCTCCTGGACAACAGGAAGTTGGAAGAGAGAGAGAGAGAGAGAGAAAAAAAAAAGGAACAAAGCTAGGGTTGGGTACAACAGAAGGCAGAGGGTGTACCACAAGCCAAGTCCTCAGCCCTCTGAAATCTCTGAATTGAGCTCACCAAAAAGTGCCCTGGGGGAAAATGATCCCAAGCTGGGGAGTTGGGAAACTTGCTGGTCAAGACATTATGACCAGCTTACTCCTGAGCACTGGGCCTTGGGCCGTGTTCCATACAGGCTTAGGGAATCTCTTCTCATGGGACCTGAGATGGGTACAGCCAAGCCAACTGCAGCTTGTGTTTGGCTACTGAAAGGGCAAGGCTGGCGGAAGTGGGAGCTATGTTTCCACAGCTTGTGTGCTCTTCTGCCAGGACCTGAGGGTGGCAGTGAGCTGAACAGCAGGTGTGGCAGCTGCTTCAGGCAAGCAGCCTCAGCTGACCCAACAGAAAATATCACCCACTGGCTCCAGAGCTAATTCTGACATAAAGGCCAGGGAACCCCACATTTTAGCTGTCCTAACAGAGCACTGTGCCTCATGGTAGGAGCTGACATGTTCACTATGGAAAGAAACAAGTAAGACCTGGGAGGTGGGGTGGGAAGAAGTCTCAACACTCAAGAAGCCCCAGTCCATCAGCGGCTAAGTACTGTAGAAAGACACTTTCCAGTCATTCTTTGGAAAGATCACAGCTTTTTCTGACCAGAAGACTTGGATGAAAGCTCCAGAAATCATTTGTTTAACACTTCAGAATTCATTTGTTCAATTTATAAAGGTCTTTGACTTAAAATTTCCCCAGTTAGTAACCACCAGAGCCCACTGAAGTAAATTAAACAGATATCACTCTATGTTTTATAGATGAGAAAAATGGCTCGGCAAAGGCTGCATCTTGCCCAAGTTACACACTTCATGGGCAGCAGTATAGAGATCCCACCCAGTGCTTCTCTCTTCACAGCCCTTGATTCTATATGAAACCATGTTATCTATTCTACAGTGACTACTGGATTTGCAAGAGGAAAGAGAAATCTTAAAAATGAGAATTCCAAATCGACACTATGGGAGTAAGCTGATCTTTCATAAGAAACAGTTTAAACAGCTTCAGTATGGGTTACTGTCTTAGGTCCAAGAAAGGAAGAGGCTCAGATCTGAAAGTGAACTGAGATACACTAAATATATTGCATGGACTGTATATGATGTACACCTTCATTAACATTCATTATTCATCCTTTCATTCTACAAATATTTCTCTAAGTCAGGCACTGTGCCAGACGTAGGGACTCAATGAAAAATATAGATGACATGGCTCCTGCCCTCACAGAACTTTAATCCTAGTTAAGATCATTAAAAATAAGTAAATGAACAAAAAAAAAAAAAAAAACTTTCTGCATTATGATAAGTACAATAGAGCAAAGAAATTAAAGACTAAAGTAGATCTTTGGGGGAAAGAGGTTGTGTTCTTGAGACGCTGAGTAAGGAAGACCCCTGAGAAGTCTCATTGGAAAGCTGAGAAGAAACCTGCTATATAATAAAACCGTGGAACATAGTTCTGGGCCAAACATATGACCACATCCACAGGGGGCAGAATTTATAGAGTATTTAAATGATGCCTGAATCTCTAGAACACGCAGAATGGGAATATGGTACCTAGCGAAAGGGCTGATCATAAACCACAGCATTGTACTACCCAGGGAAAGAGTTGGATTTTTCATTGAGAAGTTTTATGCAGGCAGTTGACATGATTTAATATATCTTTTTGAAATGTCATATGCATTGCTGTTGTAGGATTGAATAGGTTGCAGTCAGAGAAAGGAAAGAATGAGGAACAGTCTCTGGAGTTAGGTGGGTGGCAGAAATATTTATTGAGTTACAGCAGATAAGATGAAGACAGTTTTCACTGAAGAGGTGGAAGTAAAGACTTCTCTTTTGGACATATTATGACATGTCAGTGGGAGATTCAGGAGAAGATGTGAAGTGGTTCGCTGAATATGTATACTGGCATTCAAATGATAGTACTGGGTGGAATTTATAAATCTGATAACTGTCAGAACATACATGGCATTTTTAAGTTAAAAGAATGAGACTATCTAGAAAAGGAATGTGGACAGAAGAAATAAGAAACATTTGGTCCAGATTCAAAGAAGTCCAGCACTTAGCGGGGGGAAAATACAGCAAAGAAAACAAGAAGGAGTGGGGAGGGGTTTAGAAAGACAATTAGGGGTCAAAAAGTCACAGAATCCATAAAGAGTTTCATGTTTCAAAAGAGAAGTAAAATCAACAGTGTCAAATTCTGCTGAGAAATCAAGATGAGAAGTGTTTAGGCCACCAGAAAGCTATTACTGACCTTGAGAATTTCAGTACCATGTGGAAGCAGCATCCAGATGAGAATGAGTTAAGACTAGAAAATATGTGTGAGACTAAACAATCCCCCCCTCTCATTCACCAGCATAAATACTAGATAGTTTGCATTGGGGTTAGAGAAAGGCTATTGCTCTTGATTTTCTTTAAGTTGGAAGTTACTAGGAGCATGTTTTCATGATGTGAATGATTTAGTAGAGTGGGAGAAATTAATGATGCAAAGACAGAATGATGTAACCAAAGAAATACAGTCTTTGAGAATAAAGAGAGACAGAACCAAATCATCTAACTAAAAATTGACCTTAAATAGGGAAGAGATCCTTTCTCCATTGTAGAAGGAAGGAGACCAGGCCAATGCCAGTGGATTCATATGTTCAGTAAGGAACTGACACTCAATAGCCTCAGTTCCTTCAAAAAAAGGAATTTCAACTGGGAATCAGTGTGGAATAAGAGGACGGAGGGTTTAAAGACAGAGGAGAGGCATGAAATGATTATCTTGGAAAATGAAGAGTAAATGCACTAGAAAGACAGCATAGAGTTGCAGGCACTGATGAGTGACAAGTTGAAATGTATCACCATGAATTAATACTTTAGAAACTTTCTCCTGTTAATATTTATCTGCTCGGGAGCCAGCATAGAAAATGAAAGCAGCACTGAGAAGTCCAACAGAGGAATTTTACAAGACAAATTTAATGGAGGGAGGGACAAACAAAGTAGATGAAGCTACTTGTAAAGGCATTATAATGATAGACCTCAGAATTTAGGCTGGGCCAGGCAGGAAGTAAAGCTAAGCAGGTGCAGACTGAAAATGGGAAATGAAAGAGGTAAAAAATTGAAGGGTGCAACAGTTAACTTTTTATCACTATAATGAAATACCTGAGACAATCTACTTTATAAAGAAGATAGATTTATTTTGCTTACAGTTTTGAGTAGAAGTGCAACCAGTATGAGATAGGCCCTTGCACATCATGGCAAGAATATACACATATTTCCCAGTTGGCTTGGACCTCTTTCCTTCCCCTTATAAGGTCACTAGGATTGAATCATGAGGAGTCCATGCTAATCATTCCCAAGGAACTCACTCTAAACACCACAGTGAGGCTAGGCTTCCACTCTACTTAATATCACTAACATAAGACCCATGGGTAAAACTCCTGCATGAGTTGAAGGCACAAACATACACAAACTATAGCAAAGGGTCTTCATGAAGCCAAAGAGCTGTGAAAGAGGAGGTGTTTGTGCAGGAAAGATATAGCAATATATAAGTTGGAAAATGACATGTTTGAAATTCAGATTTCAGAAATGGTAGAGTCAGAGGACTGAGGAGGGCTACAGAGGAAGAGAAGAAAACATGACTGAAAATGAAAAAATTGAGGAGCAGAGCCGTCAGGGTGCTCAGTGACTCACCTCTCTGCAGAAGTGTGCTTATGCTTCATTTAGAAACAAATAGAAGGGGCATGCAAACATATACCTTGAAACAGACCCAGAATCCTTAGATGCAAATGCCTCACTTGAGTTAAGATGATCTATTTAGAGTTACTCAAACTTGCACCTTATGGGTGTGCAACTACCAGTCATGGCACTCTTTATGGAGCATCGTGAAATATGGGGATATTAAGTTGAATATATGTCAACATAAATTTTTTTTTCAATACCAGACACCATCTAAAATTAGATTCTAGTTTAGGTAAGTGGTATAGCTGGTATCAAAGCCTTAATAGAATAAAATTTAATGTGGAAAAAAAAATTCTGTCCATTAACTTAATGTTTTCCAAATACCAAGAAAAAGGACTTGTTTGCTGTTGGTTGTTTTTCGCTTGAGAATGGTGCGTACCTGATGCTCCGCCCACATGGATCTCCAGGAGTCTGAGAGCTGGAGGAGAGACTCCTGGCCTAAGAGAGGGGAAAACTGAGGCACTCTATCCCAGGGACTTAGGACTAAAGGAAAATAGTTTCTTTCTCTTCTTCTTCTAACAAGGGAGTTTAAGAAGTGTCTCTGAGAAACAACAGAGTGGACTCATTTACATTTATATATAAATTACATGAGAAAATTGGAAAATTGCCAGGATCTTTATACCTGAGACTTGAGTGTTCATTTGTAACTCAGCGTTTTTCTCTCTATTTAACTAGTGGTTTGAAAATCCCTTAACATAAGAAATATAATGCGCTTCAGAAACAGTAGGAAACAAGGAGCTGGAAGGACATGCCCTCATCCAGAGACGATCTTAGAGAGTGAGAGAGAATGATGTCAGTGAGCTAACTTCAATCATTTCCAGCCAATTTCTATTCTCCTTGGTCCACTCAAATGGCTTATCTGAGTTGAACACTCTGTTACATGCAGCAATTAAAAAACAAAAGAAGCCTATTTATTGTAATTGTGCATGAACAAAAGGAAAAGATGGAAAAGGCATCATCAGTCTCCCAGCCTCTATTGTCTATTCTGGGCCCTGGGTAAAAAATGCTCCGAGATCCAGACTTACAAGAGACCTGATGCAAGAGGGTAAGAGAACCAGAGGAGAAGGATTGAAACCAGGTTCCTCGTTCTGCCAGGCTGAGTCAAGCAACTCAGGATATAGCCAGTGCCTGTGACCTTTCTCCAAATCCTTCCCTCAAACTGCAACTATTGTTTTACTTCTGGGGATGTTCCATAAACCAAAACACAGCATTCTTTTGCTGGTTTATACACACCACAGGAAATAGTTTTGAACTCACATTGCCTTCGGAGCCATCATTTAAGCCCAGAACAATGGAAAAGCCTTTATTTCTATCTTTATCCAAGACAACAAATATTTCAAGAAAAGATCTCCAGAAACAGAGCACACAATGTGAAATTTCTCTTTGTTCCTCTTAATTTAAAGGTAACACAATCACAATAATAATTAGAATTCTAAAAATATTCTCTACTCAGAGAAAGAGAACTCCAAGAGATAGAACCCCCTGTGACAGCTATGATAAAAGAACAAAAGCAAGGCAACTCCCTAGAACTTGGGAGAAGAAAGAAGAGCCAGTCTGAAATGGAGCTTCCCAGGCAGGAGGCTTCTCCTAACCAAGATGATGATGATTGCTGTGGACTGTCTACGTCTGAGACTAGAGGAAGTAGCATGAGGCAGCTCTGAAAAGAAATGTCTTTGTCAACCCCTATAAAATGAGAATATTACCATTTGATGATTCAAATTGTCTACATGCATCTTAGAGAAGCCAAGGCAATCAAATATCTAAACTTTGACAGAAAGGGTAGAAATCTAGAAGGTGATAAGATTCGGGATAAATGGGGAAAGTGCTGTTTACCATCACTACAGGAGGTAAAGAGAGTTGTAGGAGATAAGAGGTTCCCATGGCTGAGACACAATAATGGACACAAACTAAAGGCGGAGAGGCTTCTTTAATCCCAGCACTTGGGAGGCTGAGGCAGGAGGATCATTGTGAGTTTGAGACCAGCCTGGGCTACAAAGTGAATTCAAGTCTGGCCTAAACTGCATAGTGAGACCCTGTCTCAAAAAATAGGGCCAGGGATTTAGCTCAGTGGCGTAAGCACCTTCCTGGCAGGTGCCAGGTTGTGAGTTCAATCCCCAGTACCACCCCGCCGCCAAAAAAAAAAAAAAAAAAAGAAAAAAGAAAAAAAGAAAGGAAAAAAAAAGGAGGAGAGGCTTAATTTGGCTCATGGTTTCAAGGTATTCAATCCATAGTTGACTGACTCCAAGGAAGAAACATCATGGCATAAGGGTGTGGTTGAGCAAGGATGCATAGCTCATGGCAACCAGGAAGCAGAAGCAGTAGAACAGCATCAGGGAGAAAGGGGCTTGGGGCCAGACACAGACCCTCCCGCAAGGCCAAACCTCCAGAACCACCCAGACACATCCAGAAGTGCACTCCGCCAATCCCCAGGGTGGATCCCAAAGTTAATCAAGTTGACACTCTACCCCAACTGCCACTGGGGTCATTGTCTTCTTCATAATTTTACTTCTGTTTTCCTGGTTTCTTAGCATCAGTTTTTTCTTAATTGTGTTTCAAACTGTTTCCAGTGGTCCAGGACAGAAACCATTAGCAACAAGACTGATTTTGCTGTAAGATGAGAGCACTACAATCATTTTCTGGTTACCTGGGTTTAACTGTATCACATTTTCTGCTCTAGGCACCAGTGGTTTAAGTTTGAAATTAGTGTTAGGACTCAAACACATTGTGGGAATACCTTGGAAGTAAATATAAAAAACTTCTAAGTGAGTACATTTGCTTGGAGTGTTGTAAGAATTCATTCTGGGGAAGTGATTAGGCAAGTGCCAAAAGATTGCAGGGCAAGAATGGTCATATCAGTACGTTTTAAAGCCATGAAAATTTTAATAGACTTAATATCCAGCAATCAGTAATTAGTCAAATAAATTGTGATACATTCATGAAAAACAATATAAATGTGACACATTCACAGAATGTTTGGCAATCACTAAAAATAGTGTTGCAGAGAAATATTTATTACCTTAGAAATTGATTCCCAATGTGTGTTAAATGGAAAAGGAAGACCACAAAATACTATTCAAGGCATATGCTATATTTGCAAAATCTAAGTATATGAATACAACAAGATAAACACTAAGGTACTAACAGAATCATGAGATTGTGGGTTTATAGTAGTTTCTGGTTCCTGCTTTCTCTGTATTTTCAAAATATTCCATAGTGAAATATTGTTTTCATAACAGGGAAAATGTTCTTCTTAAAAATATGTTTCTAAAAATAAATATGTATATATTTCTATAACAAGTCCTCCCCCACCCCTTGTCATTCCCACTTCTCCTCCCTAGAAGCAACATTAATTACTAGTTTCGTGAATGACTTTTCAATGGTAACCTGTGCATATAGAAGACTATGTGAACAAAGTTTCTTTTTATTTCTCAAACCTGATTTAAATTAAATCTTAAGGGCTGGGACTATAGCTCAGTAGCACAAGCATCTGCCTGGCAAGTACAAGGTCCTGAGTTTAATTACTAGTACCAAAAAAAATAAAAATAAAATAAATTAAATCTTAACCCAAAAAGTCAGGAGTCACTGGCTGCTGAGGGAGGAAATATTCTCAGCTTACTTTTCAACTGCCTTTACAAGCAGGGCTGGTCCAAGGATGAAGTAAGTAAGGCACTTGCCTCAGGCACAAAATTTAAGAGGGTGCCAAATACTCAGTAATCAAGATAAAGAATATGTTAAAATATGCAGTATTTTAAAAGTTCAAATTAGTGCAAGTAATTTATGAAGAACAAAATAAAGACAGAACCAGTATTACATTTTTTTTTACTTTTGCTTTGGGCTCTAATATGGCTCCATATGGCACTGTTACTCTCAGTGACAAGGAAACAAGAGCTAGGAGGAGGGGACATTAGAGGAAGGGGAAAGAGGGAGAGACCTGACTTCTGCTGACTATTCACTCTGTGTCACAGACTACACCTGGCTCTTTCCATACATTACTGTGAGGAGATGGAACCCATCTATCTCATTCATAATGGTTCCCTCTAGAAGGAGGAAGCTCCTCAGGATAACACTGACCTTCTCTCCTGCCCTCTCCCTTACTTCTTCAGGGAGATGGAGGGAGTTACCTAACTGGTGGGGTTAGGAGAAAAACTATGTGTATATAGCTGCACCCATTCCTGTCTTCTGCAAGTATGCAAGATTCAGCAGCATCTCAGCATTTACTTTACATTCTCAGAGAACTTCCTCTCGGTCTGGAGGGAAGTTTCCTGGCAGCTATGTTTGCACCATGTAGCTTTCCTCCTGTCCAGAAGATTAGACCTGGCAGACATCTGATCAAGCAGGGAAAATTAGTCTCTTTTTTGAATTTTGAAATTATAATCCAAAGAGAGCAAATTTGATCTATGTGGAAATAGGACAAAGAGAATCTCTATGATAGTTAAATCTCTATGATTGTAACAGCAAATCCAGGAGTTAGGAGAGGCTCCCTATTTCAGATAATTGCAGTCTATGATAACTCCAACATGAAGAAAGGTAGAGTCAAAAGATAGCGATAGAGTCTTTGTGGTTCCCAGGTTCTGATTCCAGGGGCTTCAAAAGCTGTGTTCCTGCTGTTGACCTCCCGTGCACCTAGGTAAGGTTCTTTTTCCAAGTTTAAACTGACTTGTGTTGTTGCCCATTACTTGCATCTGAAGAGACCCGACACAATTGCCAATGTTATTATCAGCATCATTATTCACACCCACAGTCATAATTTGACTAAGACCCTGCAGGCTTAGGCTCCCAGATCATTTTCCTATGCTCAGCCATGATTTTTTCACAGAGCTTTCCATTCTCTGGTGACTTATTCCCTGCACGCCTCTCCCTGTCTGATCCTTGTACTTCTTTTCCCTTAAAAATATCACTCCTCATGAATAAGTACTACTTTGCATTGATTACTTCCAAGAGTGTTGGTCAGTGTAAGTAATACTAGCTGTAATAACAACCAACCCCAAATCTCAGTAATTTAACACAATAAAATTTTATTTATCACACACAATCTAGTATGGATGATCCCAGTCAGGCATCTATTTTAGTTAGCTTCTTGTCAGGTGACTCAGAGACCCAAGTTCCTTCTAGCGTGTAACTTCTCCATCCTTAAGGGATCCTAGTCCTCCATTTCTTGCCACGTGGTTGGTACATTAGTCACTTTTAAGTTGCTAGGACAAAATACTTGACATCAGAAACTTAAAGGAGATGAGGTTTTATTTTAGCTCATGGCATTCAGTCCATGGTTGGTTGGCTCCAAAGCAGAAATGGCATGACAGAGGAAAACATATCCAGTCAGAAAGTAAAAAGTAAAGAGAGGAGTCAGCAATAAACACACACTTCTAGGATTAACCTCACACACACACACACACACACACACACACACACACTGTAACAAGGTCCTAAAGCCCATCAGCACATTCTAGCCATAACTTATCAGAGGATAAACACACTGATAAATACAATGCCCCCATGATCCAATCACGTCTTCTGAACCAATGAAACATTGGCATGGTGGGGCAGGACATTTTAGATCTAAACTTTGACAGCTGGGAATGGGAATAGTGACCACAGATGATCACATTAAATGCTTTATGGCTGTGGAGGTCTAGAAGTGGTACAGGTCATTGAAACTCACATTTCCAGGTGTAAAAAGAGCTGTTAAGTTTGAGACACTTCTAGCTAAATGAATGTGCCACGAGACTATATTCTTAAGTGAAATAAATAGGACACACAAGTTTATATATTGCATTGTTTCTCTGGTGTGAGAAATCAAAAGTGTAAACAAAGACAAAAATACATAATAGACATTGGGAAAAGGGAAGCAAATGTTTAAATAAGAAGGGAAACAAGGTAGGGGGAGGGGAAAAGGAAAGAAGGGACAAGAAAAAAATAGAAGGAAAAAATGGAAACAAAGCTTTTGTAAATAAGGAAGGGAAGAACAGTTGAAGGAGGGGAGGGGAATGAGAAAAAAAGAAGCAAGATGTGTCATGTACATTTACAAATTTCCTATGATGAATGTGATCACTATGTGTATCTAAAATTTACCAACAGAAAAATAAATTTTTAAAAAGAGCTGTGAAATGTTGCTGATTGTGTTTGTTGTGACTGGAAGAAGAGGAGGGCAGGTTCTGTATCACAGGGAAAGGAATAAGGTCAACCTTCAGAGTAAAGTATATTTCATTCAGTTCTATAACTCTGAGAAAGCCATAACCTCTCATTTTTCTTATCCTGTAAATTTCACTATTCAAACTGTGGCCTTTGGTTTCACAAGAGGTGCTCTAGCAGTAGTGATATGCTGGGGAATCTGGTACTGTCTACTGAAAGCCCATTGTTAGATTTCTGAAATTTATTCTCCTGTTGTTCATTGAACCTATTAACAAATATTAAATGACAACACGTAAATTATCATTAAGTAAATTATATTAAAGTAAAGGGAATAAATATAGTGACTTTATCACTCGATTATTTTACCAGATTGTCTTCTTATCTATATTCTTGACTTGTTTGCATCAATTGTCAATTTGGAGTGAAAATAGCAGGTAATGGTGCATATGAGCAATATTTTGACTCTGCCTTCAGTGATGTCACATCTGCAGCTTGAAATCAGTGAAAGTATTCATGCCGTAAAAATCTGAAAATGCTACAAATAAAGTTTCCCTCACCCCAGAGCGAGTTGTTAAATGGAACTTTAGAGGGTAGAATTGCTCGCAGGGAGAGGGAGGGATTGTGAAAGAAAAGAGACTCAGAGCTGGAAATGCCCCAGAGCCATGCTCCCTCCCATTCACTTGGATCAGAGCAGAAGTGGTCCTGTTAGATTTATATACTAGCATTCATGTGAGCTTTTGTTTGATAAGGATATTGCACTGCTTGAAAACAAAATCTTTCAAACTCCTGGACTGTAAGATTTACAAGGTCCCTTCTTGCCCATTCATTCTTTCCATCATGCATTTCTCTGAACCTTTACTGATGCTTACGTTGCACGATTTAAACAGAACAATGGCCTCTCTAAAGCCAATTATGATACTAGTTAGTTTTCCATTCTCTTCCCCGGGGAGAGGAAAGAAAATAGAGTATCATGGATCCAGTGCCCATAGACAGATACCCTCAGGTCAAGTCCATCACACTGACAGAGGACGGAAATGGAAGTGCAAACCCACCCAGGTATAGGGAACAAGTGCAGATCTTTCCACCACTCCCTGTGTTCACCTCACCATAGCTTGAACATTCATTCAGCAACATTTACTGAGCATTACCATGTGCCTGGCCCTGTTTTAACGCTTGGTGTATACAAATTAACTCCTAAAGAGGAATTAATCAAGTTTAGGCTGATAAAGATTTGACCAAGAGAAGCATCTTTCTCAGCCTCGGCTGACCCAAGAGTTGTACCTTCGGCTAATTTGACCTTCTCCTTGGCTCCTCGAGAAGCATGCACCATTGATTTTCATACTTTGGGCAGGAGGGAGTTGTGTAGCAGATGAAAGCTGAGAAAGAGGCATGAGCTTGTGGAAAGTGAGTCAGATCAGCAATCAAGTACTCCATTGTGAGGGGTGTAGCCCAGTGGTAGAGTACTTGCCTAACATGCTTGAGGCCCTGTGTTCAATCCCAGGTGAGGGGAGTGCTCATTAGGAAAAAAAATAAAAAAGCATTTCTCAGCATTTTGTTCCTTTTTATAAAAATTAGGAGCTCCAAAGTCACCTTTGCCCCCTGAAATTTGCTCACTTCTTCAGGCAATGATGATGTGCAAATCATTATAATTTCAACCTTCTTTTGCTACTGGTCCCCATGTGCTCTCCGACCAGGACAGTGAGACCTGGTACCATTTGAGGGGGGCTGGCTGATCTCCATTTCTTGAAATTTGCTAAAATTAGATAAAGACTTTTTTTTAAAATTGTATTGTGTTCCTTCGGTCTATAATGAAAGAGGAAAGCAAAAATTAAGGGAGTTTCTCCTTCCATGAATAGCAGCTGTTGGGTGCACAGCTCAGTGCCAGTCCCTGCTAGGAAGGAGACAGAAAAGACAGCACTGTTAGTGTGAGGCTGCATCCGAAACCCAAACTCCCAGCTCCTTCTCCAGTGTTCTTTACCCTGTGGCTTCTCAGAGGAGAAGCCAGGCTACGTGGCTGTCTAGTAGGTCCAAGAGCTCCTACTCCAAGCATTCGGCTCTGTTCAGCAGCCCCACTGAGTCTCCAGTCAATTCAAGAGTTGCTTTTGTTCACTTAGTCTCTAGACCCACTAAACCCATCGTGATGTGAGGGCTTCTGACAGTCTGTAAACGTTGTGGCTCTGTCCTTCAGGCTTCCAAGTTCCCCAGGGTGACCACATTTTTACATTTTCTGGAGTGCGCAGCTCTGTTATGAATTCACTAGCACACATCTTACCCACCTTACCCCCTCTCTTCTCCCAGGCTCCTGAGAGTTAAAGCTCTCTACTCCTCAGGCAGGGAGCCTGGCCGAAAGACATCCCTGTCAGTGCCATTGAAGAAGGCAATGGAGAGGGAAAATGTATTATTTAGCATTTTCCAGAGAAACAGGTCCAATAGGTGATGGAGAGAAAGGAGGTTTATTTGGAAGAAATGACTCCCACAGTTCTGAGGCTGGGAAAGCCAAAATTTGTGTGGCCACTCAACAACCCAGAGACTCACAGAAGAGCCGATGATCAACTCAAGCTCTTTTTGCTCAGGGACACAGAAGGTGGCAAATTCAGGAAGATTTCCTATGCTCTGTCTTGAAATCCGATTGTTTCTTCTGCAAAGCTCAGTCTTTGCATGTAAGGCTTTCAGCTGGTTAGAAGAGGCCCACTCACCAAACTTACTGATAATGCTGCGCACGTCTGAAAGCTGCCTTCTCAAGAGCATCTAGGCTGATACTTGACTCAACATCTGAGCACCATGTCCGACTCAAACTAACACTAAAATTAAAGGGAGTCCTGCCTCGGAGCCTCTCTGCCCTTTGGCCCTTACAGTAGAGTAAAATGGACTTCTCCACCTAAGACCTGAAAGGAGGTATTTGTGAACAACTCCCTTCTTTATCATTAAATATAAGGAAGTGAATCACACAGCCTAGAATGAGAGGAAGAACATATTCACAAGACATGGAAATGAAATCAGCTAATGTGAGTCTATGTATGAATTAGGGTTGCAACATAAGGCATGCAGAACATATTAGGATTATCTGAAAAGGTTTAATGAAGACTGTTTGCAAAAATATACATGAGGCACGGGAAGAAAGGGAAAAAACAATGACTCAAATAAAAGAAAGGTCAGTTACCAGAACCCAGAAAAAGCAAGCTGACAACATTTTCTTGAGACGGGCAGTGTTTAAGGAGCATGGGCCACTGGAGACGCCCTGCCCCAAAGATTTACAGAAGAAACAATCAGATTTCAAGACAGAGCATAGGAACTCTTCCTGAGTTTGCAACTTTCTGTGGCCCTGAGCAAAGAGAGCTTGAGCTGATCATCGGCTCTTCTGTGAGTCTCTGGGTTGTTGAGCGGCCATACAAATTTTGGCTTTCCCAGCCTCAGAACTGTGAGAGACATTTCTTCCAAACAAACCTCTCTTTCTCTCCATCACTACTGGCCACCAGTGGCCCAACTCAGCAGAAGTCCGCCCCTAGCAGTGGATACAGAATGGAGAAGGCAGGAGATCAAATATGACACTGAGTGCCAGAGATTCCGAGAGAAACAGCCAATGTATATCCTAATCTCAAAATTCCCTATGCATGCAGGTAAGTGTGCTGTACACACATACACACACCTATCCACATATGTCTTAGTTACTTTCGGCTTGCTGGCATGCATACTTCACACCCAGAACTTAAAGGAGGAAAGGTTTATTTTGTCTCATGTTTTCAGTCTGTGGTCTGCTGGCTCCAATAGCATGGTGGAAAGGCCTACACAAAGGAAAGCTCACATCATGCTGGCCAGGAAACAGACAGAGAAAGGAGGAACAAGGAAGGACACACACCCTTCCAGGTCAAAACCCCAATGACTCACTCACAGCCAGGACCCACCTCCTAACAGCAAGTAAGCGGTAGTACTCTCATGATCCAATCATCTTCACAAAACCCTGCCTCTGTGCCCAGGAGGCTTTGAGGGGAAATTCTTCATCTAAGCGCATAGGTGCTAAGTGCCTAAGTGCACACATTCACTTGCACAAGTGCACACACATCCATGCATATACACAGTGATACATACATACATACATACACACATAGACCTATATCCACATGAACACCTACACACATACACATAAGGGTGCACATGCATGTTTGCAGATATGCTACATACACATACAAACGTGCATTCACACATATGTATTAATATGTGCACACATTCGCATGTACACGCACATATACTCATGCATACATACCACACTTAATCATAGTTTGCAGAGGCTCTTCTGGCTCAGACAGAAATTATAGGAGATAAAACTGATAGAATTTAAATGAACATGAGAAAAAGACCAGGAATGATGGGCAGACTTCTCTAATTGGTTCTATTTTTAGAGCCCAGACAGAAAGTGGCAAAGAAAAAAAAAAAAAAACAGGCCTCCTGTAAGCAGAAAGCTGACCGAAGAGCCCATTGTTTCCTTCATTACTTAAAGCAGAGCAAGCCTCCCCGTTTCCACAATCCTCCCTCTCATTCTCCCTCAGCCTCCACACCCCTGTGTCTCTCTCTCCCACTCCAGAAATTGAGTCCTGCAAGAAAGGAAGGTACTTCAGACCAAAATGGGGAAGGTAACCTGGCTTTCTGAATGTGTGACCTTGAATGTGTACTTGAAGGCCAGCTCTGGGAGATAAGGTGCCTGCGTGCAAAAAGCGATGACCCTTTGGGGTGGATAAATAGGGGAACACCCTCTGGTTGGATGCAGCACTCTAATGGTCCTGACTTGGTAGATGGTGCACAGCTGCATTTCCAGCTTCCCAGCATATGAGTGTGTGGGGGGGGGTTGCCGCATGTTAGCTGCAGGAGAGTCTGCAGAAGGCAGATGTCACTTCACATCTGCACACCTCAGCTTTCCCGCTCTGTGAGTGAGGATAACATCAGCAAAAGGTGGGGTATCCAATGCAAGATACAAAAAGCAAAGTGAGAGCCAGAGATTTAAGGAATGGATTGATTTAACCTCTGTTCTCTGCCATCTATGAGAGGGAGGTGATAGCCAACTTTTTTTGGCATCAGTAAGTGAGAAGCTGGAGAATTTAGGAATACCCAGTGGCTGAATTTTTGGTTACATCATGATCATCTTCTTGATATAGAAGCTTCTAGAACTTCCTGATCATTGCAGAGTGTAAGCCAAGGGATCCGGGCTCCCTCCCTACCAGTTATTAATTGATTTGGGGTAATTCTATTTCCTACTTTCTTCATGTACAGAATAAGATAAGTGGGGTTCCTTTTTTACAGAGGAATCATAAGAATAAAGCAAAAGGATAGGAAAATATTTATGATTCATATGGTATCATATGACTTCTTCTTGTCATCGGTTGACAAAAAGGTTATTTCTGATGAGCCCTGGGCTTTATTCCAGTCCCTATATTGGTGCTTGCATGCAATTTATTGGGAGCTTTGCTGTCAGCTCAGGAAGTAGTATCCATTTTCTCCTCAGCTGATGATACAGGAAGTGTAGCAGAAAACTTGAGGTTAGACATAAGGCAGAACTTCCTGACATTGAAGCCAGTAAGTAAATGATAAAGTGAACTTTATCCTTGGGGAGAAGATATAGGTCTTGGAAATCAGGAGTGAGACCTCCATCTGGTGAAGAGAGCAATTTAGAAGTGTGTTTGGATTTACTCCTGGGACACTCTGAGCTATGGAGATAAGAGCTGTACTTATAAGACCCTTCTAGGCTCCTCTGCAGGCCCCAGAGGTTAATGTTTCCATTTAAATGGAAATTGAGTGCAAAATTATTAGCAACTGTTCAAAAAGAACCAAATTACAAGGGGCTGTTCTTTGCACAGTACAAACAGAGCTGCCACCAACGTTCTGCTCCTTAAATATTAGGGTGAGTCCCACTGAAGGTCACTCCTATACCCACGCAGGAAGCTGAACCCCTGGAAACGTTTCATTTGGAACATAAATAATGGAGCCAGAAACCTCCTCTCAGGCATCATATCCTGGTAGGCCCCAAGGAAGGTCAGATGTAGACCCTCCAAGAACATCTGCAGAATCTGAGTCACACCAGCCCTCTCCTCCGTAGGCTTTCCTGGCACATAAGATCAATCCTCACTACTTGCCAATTCGATATTTGCAAATTCACCTACTCACTAAAATTTGTCTGGAAGCCCACGACCAATGCTCAAGGCACCCTTGTGGGCATTCATTCATCTATAGGTATGCACAAAGCAGTGGGTTTTTTCTTGGTATTTGGGACTGAACACAGAGCCTTCGCACTGAACTACATCCCCAGTGCTTTTGATTTTATTTTACATTTCTATTTTGATACAGGGTCTTGATAAGTCACTAATTGCCCACGATGGGCCCCAACTTGTGATCCTCTTATTTTAGCCTCCCAGAGGGCTGGGAGCAGTGAAACTTTCAAGTAGCTAGCTGTGCACATTTCCAACTGACATCAGACGAGGTGGTGCTCTACCCCTTGGTTCAGTTCTCTTACTGCAAACAACTGTCCCCGTATCTGTTTAGAGCCACACTTTCTGTATTTGTGTGCCCTTTTTGGTGATCTTACTTTTTACAGTGGCCCTGCAGTGTAATGATGAAAGAATTTCTTATATTCCCATGTACAAGAAGACTGTAAGGTGTTTTGCAGAAAACATGCACACATTAGATAGGCTTTATTCAGGCATAAGTATAGTGCCATTGATCATAAGTCTAATGTTAATAAATCAACAATATATACTGAATAAGGTACTGTTTTGGTTTAGCTCTTAAGTGTCCTCTAAAGGTCGTGTTAAAGGATTGGTCACCAACCTGTAGTGTGTTAAAAGGTGGTGGAACCTCTAGGAAATGGAGCCTAGTGTAATGAAGTTAGGTCACTCAAGTCATGCCCTGGAAGGGGATAATTTGGGCTGCAATCCCCGTCTCTTTTTTGCAGTTCTCAGCATAAAGTAAAGAGTTTTCCACTGCCATATGATTCCACTATGATGTTCCATGCCCCAAAGCAATAAGGCTAAGTGACCATGGACTGAAACTTCTGAAATCATGAGCCAAAATAAACCTCTCCTTTTTACACATTAATTTTCTCAGGTACTTTGTCAAACCAACAAAAATCTAACACAAGTGGCATTACACAAAACACACAAAATCCAAGGGCATATAAAAAGAATTAAGATGTGTTATGTATATGTACCAACTTCCTACAATGAATATAATCATTACATAGCACAAACATGTATTAATAAAAAATGAAATGCTTAATGTATATAAAACATACCAGGAAAAAGAAAATAAGAGGAAAAAAAATGATATGACCAGAGACTTGCAGCAACCTACCTTGTATTTCCCCTAGAAGCTATGATTCACTATTTAATTCAGCATTTGTGGAAACATGATAGAACACCAGTTCCATAAATACCAGGAACAGAAGGTAGTAGTATTCAATCAATAGTAACTCTGATCTCAGAGCACTATCTCCAGGCTCAAATGCAAAAGCGCTATCCTCAATAAAAGAGCCTTGTGGTTCATTGGACCCACTGCCTTAAAAGGCAAATTTACAACCATTTATTATGGATTCAGTTCGCCTTCCTGATCCCAGGATCTCCCTCTTTACCCCAAGTGTTTATCAAAGCATTTCTGCTGAGTCCAGAGAATATTCATCTGAGAGAAGTTTTTTGTTCATCTCACCACATTTGTTAGAAATTGGGTCCCTAGAAACTGCCCAGCTGGCCTAGCTCTTTTGGGGTCTGGCAACAGAACCCAGAGAGTTGAAGAGAGCTTGGCTTGGTTAGTTAAACATTCCAGGCCATATCTGGGTCTGAATTTACCCATATGTAATGTGCTGTCAGGCTGAATGCCAGCTGCTAACTCCAAGTAAGAATACACTGGGGCGGAGAGGGGGGGGTAATGTGTGCGTGTACACACACACATGCACACACATACACACACCAGCTGAAGCTAGTTTAAGGCCCAAGAAGCTGCACAGCACATGTCCTAGTAAGCTCACTCTTTGCCATGTAGGACAATTCCAGCCAGATGATCGCCCAGCAGTTTCCCACCTAGTCAGAGCCACAGGACCAGAACCTAGACTTGGCTCCTGGAAGCATCTGAATGACTGGTGTGTGCTGTCCACTTTCATGGTTGGAAGGCCTTGTCTGCCCCCCACATCCCCAAGACTGTTCCAGATCAAGTTCTCTGCAGGTAAACTCCAGACTGAGATGCCATTGGGAAACCTGTACCAGGAAGGCTTCTTGTCTACCTCCTGAGGATTAAAACTGGTTCCTGGAATCAGAATTTTTCCAAGAAGTATTCTAGGAACAAGAAAACTAACTAGAAACAAATCTGCTTCAATTTTTTAAATGAAAATTACATTCTGCAAGTATTGCTATCAAAATCTTTTAGAGATGAAGAAAAAAATCAGAAGTTAGGACTCTTAGAGACAGTCCACCAAACCTGGTTTACAACATATTTGTAGTAAAGTCCAGAATGGTATGCTGCCTCTCTACACTAGTCTCTATGCCTAGCTCTGCTTTCCTCTCCCCTCTTCTTCACTTTCTCCTCCCCCAACTGGTTCTGTCTCTGTCTCTGTCCCTATCCCTGTGTCAGTCTGTATGTCTGTGTGTCTCTTTGTATGTCTGTGTGTCTGTCTTCTCTCTCTCTCTCTCTCTCTCTCTCTCTGTCTCTCTGTCTCTCTCTCTGTCTGTGTGAGAGAGAGACAACTGAAATATATAACCATGGATTTCTCAGCTAGCTGGTTGGCTATCAGGACCTGCCTTCTTTCTCTCAATTGCAGGCCATGCGACTGCAATTGGTTTATGAAACCCTGGTTCTACCCACTCCCGGTTCAAGAAATTTCCCCTGGTTCCACCTTCTACCTTCTACTTTTTACCTCAAACCTATTTTCTTTTCATGTAAGCTTCCATTTCCTGCCCGACTGCCTCATCCCTGGATTTACCACCTTCTCCCCAACTTCTTTGGTTTATTGGCTCCATTTGGCAATCTTGGCTTTGGTTTCTGCTTTTGTTTCCAGTTGTGTCTCCCTGCATCAACTTTCTTTATCACTACCTTGCCTGGATCCACTGACTGCGTTTTAAGTGGAGGCATCAAGAAACAGTGATAGCCTCGGGAAACTCCAGCCCCCATATACCCCTCGTATTTCCACTTCTTAAGGCTGGATGGATCTTTGGGGCTGGCCAAGGGAAGCTAGTCAGGCTCATGTTTTAAACCGCAAGTTACTGACTCAAGGCACTGGAGCAGAAGAGAAAGGAAGAAGGAACCAGATGAGTCAGACTGGAGAAAGAATGGGATTTGGGATCTGTGGAAAGTGAGACAATTAGGGAGGAGGGAAGGGGATTTCCAAGAACTGTTACTATGGATTGAGAAATGGATCATTCTTAACATTCTTGAAGGGATCTAGGTAAAAATAAAATTGTTGTTTGCTGGTTGGATTGCCCTTCTCTGGAGGACAGGTCTACATAGAAATGAATCACCATGGCACCACAGCATCCCAAGATGTATTTGCACAAAATTGCATATAGTTTATATTTGTGTGCAAGAGCAAACACAGATGTCTCTTCACAGTTTAAATTTTTCCAGCCTTGAATTAGACCAAACCCTAGAAGAGCAAAGGATAGTCCAAGCGTCTTGTAGGGAGACCCAAACTGCTTTCTATGGTAGATCCTAGAGAGGCTGCTTATCAACAGGACCTTTGATGTTTGGCTGCTGAGGTTCAAACCCCAGGATTGGCTAATCCATAGTGGACTGGCTAAACAATAGTGTTTATCCTCTTTAAATCTGAGATTCTTCAAATGTAAAATAGGGATAAAAATAGCTTCTCTTTCAAAGGGTTTCCATGAGGATTAACAGATATTTATGTGAAGTCTCTATACAGAACCTGACACATGGTAGTTAATAAATGCCAGCTTTATTTTTGGAAATGTCATTTAGGTACTGAGTAGCCTAGTGTCCAAGAAAGATTCTGTGGGAGCCACATGCTGCTGGAAACACCATGATGAAGAACTGTCATCAATGGCTTAAGTCTCACTTTGGAGCTCCATGAAACACCTTCCCCTTCTGCCTCCATCTGGGTGAATCTAAGATGGGTGCCCACTGTTTGACTTCAGACAGCTCTAGGAAAGATACACCTAGAAAGTCTATTACTCTAGCATTCTGCAGCCCATAGCTGGAGGGCCCATGTCCAACTAGGGTGATCAAGGATGAATCTCACCATCTATCCTGTAGATCTGTATAGGAAAGTGCCTGGACATTATCACTGCACTCATACAGGCCTCCAACCGCTGCTGAGCACTGGGAGCTTGAACCTGTGTTTTTTGCTGCAGACTTGGCCTTGCAGCCTCCCCTCATCCACAGCTCCCCTCTGAAGATGCAGTCACTGAATTAACCCTGTCAAGCAGTACCCTTGTATAGAATGGAAACTGCTTCCTCACAAAGATGCAGTGAAATAGGCAGTTGTCAGGTATTCTAGCACCTTCTGAACCCTTTCTTACACGAAGGCATTCCCCACTCTAAGGACACGCTTTTCAAATATGTACAACAGTGGTCACTGCCCTGGCCTCCTTCGCAGCTAAGGCATAAACAGGTGATAAAGGGGCTACAGGGATGACAAGGTAACATTTCAGGGCCAGATGTGGCATGGACACTGAAAGCAGCAGTAGCAGTGATGGTCAGGTTCCTGGCAGTGATGAAAATCTTAGCATCCAGCTGGTGGTGACAGCAGCCAAGGCAGTTTTCTCATTAGGCCAGATCTGCCTTGTGTAATGCAGCATTATTCTGGATGTGTAGCCTCATCTGCTTCTCCAGGCTCCGCTGATGATGTGAGACAACAGACATCCTTTAACTAAACCTTTCCTGTTTAATCAGCCAGAATTGGTGTCTACTGCTTACAGCAAGGATCCCTGATTCTTACAAATGAGAATCATAGGGACACATGGTGACAATTTAAAAGTCAAGTCTTCCTAAAATCTCTCTTGCTCACTAAATCCACCACAAGGCCTTTTAATTCCTTATGCCCTGGTCCTGTCC